>OOFE01046460.1:0-13584 GCA_900323365.1 Monocentris japonica
TACTAATATGGCTAATAGAGATACATGAAAAGAATCATAAAGAAAAACACATGGAAAGGTTTAACCTTGCCAGGGTTTGTATTCCTAAACCTATCACATTAACCTGTGTTCCCTTTCACTCTTGTGACAATGTCACACACGTCCACGTGTTCTGGCTTTCAACATGATCTGACTTTAAAACCCTTTGAGGTGTACTTGGTGCTGAAGAAACTCAGCAACTGTCTGTTCCCTCTGACATGTGGGTGCTACCTTAAGTATATGTATATAACGTGTATAAAAGTATATAATGTATATAAAGTTGTTGCTGGGTGAACAGATGGCTTAATTAAGAGGATAACAACCCCAACACTGTTTGTAGAGGTCTGCCATTTTATTGTTTGTACAGTACAATGGACAAGTGAGAGATGTCTGTGCTCTAAGGAAAGGTCCCCTGTCCCGCTAGCATATTGCTTGTTTGAATAATTGATGTCAACCATATGTAGTCAGGTATTGCTTTGTCTTATCAGAATGCATGATGGTCTACTGATGAAATATTTCCTGTTGTCCACTTCTGTTCTTAGTTTTGCACTTTGTCAATTTTGCACGTTATATAAATAAATGTCAGCCCATTTTTTGCATCAGTTGGCCTCTTTTGTATTTCTTCCTTTTTTATCTGTGTAGAATTATTGTTGGATTTTTTTTGTACTTCACACTTTTCTGATATCTTCTGGTCTCATGCCTATTTTGACACAGACTCGTCACAATCTCGGCCAATACGGGATGTTGACTCGACTTTATCCCACCAATCTAAAGATTTTCAAAGATACGTTTGTGTCAATCTGATCCACCTTATTTTTTGCCCCAGCACTACAAACAATTTAAGAGATTAGATCTGTGTATATGTTATGGTCCTCAAACTATTATTCTGAAGGGTATAGTACAGAGCTCCTGCACATAGTTCTACACACGCTACTGATCCTTAAGAAACTCCTTATACATTATTTTTACATTTCGAAACACATATACACTACTGCCTGTGGTTTTGATCTTGAATAGGATTATTTGCTCTGGTGTCGGTCTTGACTTGGTCTCCACTCCCTTTGGACCTGGTCTTGACTTGGACTTAATTAAGGTGGTGTTGACTACAGCCCTGACTACAATACAATCATGCATGTCCCTTTGATTTTTGCTATGTTGCTTTTCACCATTCGCATAAACAGCACAGTCACTCTTCACTGCTCTGGCTTCCCGAGTGGAGTTAAGAGGCAATAATGCCTCTATCTCTGCTGGCTCCAGGGGCCAGCCGTGTTATCGGTTTGAGGCAAGCTAATGGCCTCCATTATAAAAGCAGCATCGGAGCAATTAACCCCTACAGCTTAAAGCACTGTAGCATCTCACCCATGTTAACAATTAACATAGCACAATTTGGGACTTGTTTTTTTTCTCTACCCATTTTTCTATTTACATTACACCCATGCTTGTTTTGGTATTCTCTATTCTTGTTTTATTCTCTTTATCAATAATAGCAACAGTTTTAGCTCTTTTGGCTTAGTCATGATATATTGACAAAACATATTTTGCAGACAATTCATTGGGCAGCCTTCCTAAATGTTTTTTTTATGCTCATAATCCATTTCCATAAAGCATTTTTATTCTTAAGCATTCTATAGGAAATCAAATAGAGAGTTTAATTTTGCATGTTATTCTATGACTATCATGTTTCACTTAACTTTCACAATTTGCGTTTGTATTGTGCAGTAGGGAAGATGCAGCTGTTTAGTAAAATAATTATATGGACAGTACAACTCCTGATAATTGAATAGAATAGAATAATTGAGTAGAGCAACACCTTTTTGTCTAGGTCATAAATGTGTTTTTCCCATTTTATAAAGATCATATCAATGATTTCATGTCCGATATATTACACCCGCAAAACTGGACACAACAGAAAAATTGAGATTCCACCATCAGGTTCCCAGCTGCCTTTATTAATTAATCAATGACAATCTGGACAAAAAGAGCAGATGAATACTGCATTGAAATGATCATCCTGTCACATCGTCATTTATAAAAATAAAATTGAACCAGTACCCTTAAAAGGAGATTCAAATGCACATAGGGGAATAATAGGGGAACCTATTATTAATTTAATTTGCCCCAATTAGGGCACATTGGAAGCAATATCCCATGCATTGAGAAAGCTGAGCTACCTATGCTATGTGAAGACTCCAAGAAATACAGCAACAGAAGGTCTGCCCTGGTACAGGCTGTGTATTAAGCCATTCCTTTCAATTAAAGTTTGCATCTTTGATGATTGATAGGTGGAGGAATTTTCCTTGAATGCAAATGGTTGAAAGTAATTGCCCTTTCTTTCTTATATGCATGCATTGTAGAATAATGGTGCAGAGAAAGGACAATGTGTGTGTGTGTTCATGTGTGTGTCTCTTATTTAAAGCCTGTTACTGTAATAGAATGGCATAATAATAATGATGAAGGGTTAATTATTATAAGCTACAAATAACTGTCATGACTGAATCATGTAGTGTGGCACCTATTTAACATTTCACCAGGCCCTGATCAGTTGTGTAGGCATGTTCATTATCATTTTCATTGTGTCATCGTCATAATCATTGCAATGGTGCTAATGAAAAGCCTGCCCCAAACCTTCCTCCGAACTCAACAATGTTTCGTCAACAGGGGAATGCAGAGTCATTTGGCCTGCAGCCACCTTATCTGTCATCCAGTGAGCCAGGTTGCCTCACGTCCTGCCACCAGCCAGGGGAGTTTCCATTCAAAGCCTTTTAGCTGCAGGGGAACTGCAAGGTGTCACTGCTCATTCCAAAAGTCACATCTCAACCTCAAAGATAAAGACTCTTACTATGCAAATGATTTGTAATGAAGTTAATGAGTTAACACGTTACTTCTCCAAAATAAGTGAAAATGTCCTGATATAACTATATGTATTTGTGCATGTGTATTTAGCAGCATGTTGGAACCTGCTGGGTTAAACTTGAGGTTTTTGTTAAATCTGATCATTTGGATGAGATATTTTGAGTCAATATTTAGATGGGGGAGATGGTTTATGCACATTGTCAAGTTGAGATGCAAGGGAGGTTAATGAAATATGAAACTAATGCCATAGTCTGTTTGCTCAGAATGCTCAGTGCCCAGCTCAATGCCTGGGGGGAATGATTTTAATTTGGTGTGGAGACGTGATTCACTCAGGAACCAATTTTCTTTCTAAAACAAACTTTTTCGATCAGCGAGGCTCATCGTGGCAGTGCATAACCTTTTCATATGAATTTTGCATGGTTTGTGTTTTATTAATGAAACGCCCTTCTCTAAAGAAGGTGAACTTTTAGCTCTCTTCTTCAGAAAGATAAAAATCAAACGATATGTTCATGTAATGTTATGTCAGATAGAGTAATAATACACAAAATAACTGATGTACTAATTGATTAAAAATATATTGAACACATATCAATACTGCAATTCAATCTTTGTATTATTGAAATCATCAAGACTAACAAAATGAGCTGAAAGAATTGCCCCTATATCTCCCTAGGAGAAATTCTTATTAGATATGGATTAGTGATTAGTGTGGATTAAGATGAATTAAACACAGGAGGAAGTCCAAGGTAGTGCATTTTGAATAATAATAGTAATACTTTTTTTTCATTATTTATCAAAACATTCAAAGACACTTTACATCAACAAGAAGAGAGAACAAAAGCACACACAAGTTAAAAAGTACACATAAATCAAAAGAAAAATACACCCTAAAACACTTTAACACTGTTTAAACACAGATATTGGTGATGTACCTTGTATGTGCAGTGGTGTATTTTTCATATTTCCGTGATCCATGTTGAGATATTTCCAGCGCATTTACAATGGAGTTTAGCAGGAGAATATTTTATTTATTTAATTTAATTTAATTTTATATATCATCAATCTGTAATGTTCAGTGCATTCCAGAAGTTATTTTGTGATGGCCTATTGTAATTTACTTTTTTGTTGAATCCACTTTCCCTCAACCTGCCTTGTCTACTGATTTCCCACCTTTTCCAGAATGCCTTAAATACAAACATCCTCTGAATATCCAATATTAAGCTCACTTCACTCTAGCTTCTATGTGCAGGTGGAGAGAGCAATAGTGAAAGGGCTAGCTGTTGTTGCTAGTGTATAAAAAGCATGAGTCCCCTTTAAGCAAAATGCTTGTCACTTGTCACTGCTCTGCACTGTGGACTATTGAAACTATTGAAACTTGAAATTGGTATCTTTTTCTCGTCCACAATGGATTTCTCCCTGTATGAATGTTGAACGTCAGTGCAAAATGGTAAGTCTAGAAAGAAGCCCTTGCTCTTTGAATCTGCATGACTGAAACCAAAACCTGATGTTTACCGTTGATGTTCTAAAATGTTTCTCCAATTAAACCCCATTGTAGCTGTGTTGGAAGTATCTTGCTGTGACGTCTCCTTGTCTATGTTTGGCCAATTAATTGCAGGAATATGAAAAGTACACTACCAAATAACCAAATGGACCCAGAAATACAAGGTACATCGCCAGTAACTGTTTTAAAATGGCGTTAACAATGATTTAGAGTGGGAGAGGAAAAGGAAAATATTGGAGGGCAAAGACAATTACAGGGACAATGGAGGCAGATGGAGGGCAAACTACATTATAACAGCCTGAAGGAAGTTTGAAGCAGGATGAGGATGATCATGGGGTACAATGTAAATGAGAGAAGTCCTGTTTTGGCAGTATTTAGCAAACTAGATTGCTGGCTATGAACTAGTTTGAAAAGTTGCTCTGGCTGGCAGGCTTTCCCACCAGTATGTTGTTAAATCTCGCTTGCACTTCCCGGCCAGCAAGCTGTGAGAAGCAGCCCCTTTGATCTTGGTAAAGCTAGCTAGCTAGCTAACTGTATAACTCTTCTAAAGCAAATAGTTTGAGAGGGTCCTCGACGCAGAACACGGAATGGGGCAGGGTCGGATATAAGGCGGGGTTGGATGTCCGACCCCGGCCTGTAACTGTTCTGATTGGATTGCCCTCTCCTTCCCTTCCCTAAAACCATTGTGAGTCTGCACTCCAGATCAGTGGGTGGCGCTAATGCACTCGAAATCTGTTTGCCAACCGGCAATAAAACCAAAAGCGGAAGAAGAAGAAGATAACCATTGTGACTGCCATTTTCATCTTTCTGTCAGCCTAAAGTTATGACCGTTAAAATTGAAGGCAATGTTTAATAATGAAAGGGAATGACCGAAGGTGAGATAAATACATGTATTATGGACCGTTGTCGTTGCTGAACAACAATCAGGGTCATTAGACTAGCCTGTTATATTTTAGAGGTGTAACGATCCATTCATTGCCTTGATGTGTTGATTTTAAATTCTTACAATGCAACTGAATCGATCTGCTTAAAGAAATAACCGGAACAAATAGTTGTAACCTCGATCTAAATCAATATGAAATGCATTGGCTCGAATTGTAGCCTACTAGCTTCTTAAAAACTACTTAACGTTATGTAATTTGTGTCAGAGTGGCTTCCTCTTGTAACGGTTGCAGCACAGAGCCCATTTTCACTGTTATTCCAAAATCATATCATCTCCGGCCAATCCAGTTGGTAAATGGACAGTGCCCGTGCTACTGGAAAAACGGCATTAGGTTGGGGTACAGTAGAGATTTTGAGAGTAGGTTAGAAGCCATAGGTTACCATAGGTTAGAAGGTTAGATTTTTTTAAATTATGTTTTCATAGCCTATGTATGTAACAGCAAAACAGTTGCAAGTGCACTTGCAGTTCGGTAACCCGTTTACATTTTGTGCAGCCGTGATGACTTTATAGTTGCCCTCATTAGAATCAGATGGACATTTTTTATGGTAATGTACTTGGTCTGCAACAATGTTTAGGTAGGTGGTACGTGTCAAAGTAACATCCACATGAATGCCAGGACCCAGGGTTTCCCAGCAGAACATTGCCCAGAGCATCACACTGCCTCCGCCTTCTTCCCATAGTGCATCCTGGTACCATCTCTTCCCCAGGTAAACAACGCACACGCACCCGGCCGTGCACATGATGGAAAAGAAAACGTGATTCATCAGACCAGGCCACCTTCTTCCATTGCTCCATGGTCCAGTTCTGACACTCACATGCCCATTGTAGGTGCTTTCGGCAGTGGACAGGGGTCAGCATGGGCACTCTGACCGGTCTGCGGCTATGCAGCCCCGTACGCAGCAAGCTGCGATGCACTGTGTGTTCTGACACCTTTCTATCATAGTCAGCATGAACTTTTTCAGCAATTTGTGCTACAGTAGCTCTTCTGTGGGATAAGCCTTCACTCCCCACGCGCATCAATGAGCCTTGGGCGCCCATGACCCTGTCGCCGGTTCACCGGTTGTCCTTCCTTGGACCACTTTTGGTAGGTACTAACCACTGCATACCAGGAACACCCCACAAGACCTGCCGTTTTGGAGATGCTCAGATCCTTACGCTTGCCCATTTTTCCTGCACATCAACTTCAAAAACTGACTGTTCACTTGCTTCCCAACATATCCCACCCCTTGGCAGGTGCCATTGTAACGAGATAATCGATGTTATACACTTCACCTGTCAGTGGTTTTAATGTTGTGGCTGATCGGTGTACATATGTATATATAGGTACTTTATTTATCTATCTATTTATTTATTTATTTACAAAGGAAAATCTGATGCACAAGCAAGGTAGAAAGGTAAATATCTAAAATAGTAAATGGTAAAACAAAAAGTAGACAAGTAGAAAACTGAGGTATTACCGTTATACTGGTGTATATACAACAGGTATAGCCTTAAATATGCACTGTAAATATACATTATCTATATCATATATGCACTACATACATACACTATATGTCCAAAAGACAGTGGACACCCCTACTAATTATTGAGTTCAGGTGTTTCAGCCACACCCGTTGCTAACAGGTACATAGAATCCAGCACATAGCCATGAAAT
Source organism: Monocentris japonica (assembly GCA_900323365.1). Classification (NCBI taxonomy): domain Eukaryota; kingdom Metazoa; phylum Chordata; class Actinopteri; order Trachichthyiformes; family Monocentridae; genus Monocentris; species Monocentris japonica. The sequence goes on from OOFE01046460.1 coordinate 6,970, forward strand.
CTCCATACAAACATTTAGAACGCTACCTACCGGAATGCATAGTGCCTATTGTGAAGTTTGGTGGAGGAGGGATAATGGTCTGTTTTTCAGGGTTTCGGCTTGGCCCTTTAGTTCCAGTGAAGGGTAATCTTGATGCTACAGGATACAAAGACATTTTAGCCAATCGGGCGCTTCCAACTTTGCGGCAACAGTTTGGGGAAGGCCCTTTGCTGTTCCAGCATGACTGCCCCTGTACACAAAGCGAGGTCCATAAAGACATGGTTAGACGAGTTTGGTGTGGAGGAACTTGATAGGCCTGCACAGAGCCCTGACCTCAACCCCACTGAACACCTTTGGGAGGAATTAGAATGCCGATTGCGAACCAGGCCTTCATTCCATTTTATTACACATAATTTAATTTCTGAACTTATTTGTTTTGGTTTCTTTGTATGTATGGATTACTTGGGTTGTTACAAACATCTGGTGAAAATTTCATGTCAATAGCACGAAATATATTTACTGAGAAAAATGTTGATGTGTTCAATACTTATTTTACCCACTGTATATATATTTATCTGTTATGTACAGAAGAGAACTCTCACTGAATGAAGGCCAACTGAATCACTCTGACAAAAATGACCCAATCACTGACAGGAAAGGATTTTGAAATACATCGTGTTCCACAAAAAAATACCACCTGAACTTCCTAAGACACTAGTTGCAAACTCCAGAAATGCAAAGGCTTCATTTCGGTTTCCTAAGCATCTTATTCCTGTTGAGCTCACTTGCAAGGAATGTGTTGAACAGAGTGTACTCAGCGACCCCCAGCTGATCTCCTGTAAAGCGAGGATTTTAACATGCTCTGGCATAGCTGAAGGTCAGTGACATTGCATGGATGCTATAGCCTACTTGATGACTAGCGATACCAACGATTTTTACTTTAAAGTGTATTGCTGCAACACAATTCACATAATGTATCTATATAAGACATTATGCTACGTTTGCGCTTTTAGGCATATCGACATACAAAAAGACATGTCTAGGGTAATTTGGTGATGCATCCTGAAAGTTATGATTCTATGAAAAAGAGTAAATTAGACTTTATATACTCAAATGCTTGACATATATTTCAGGTGACGGCAAGAATCCTTTCATTGTCCGTCCAAGTTATCAGAACTGGGCAACATGGATTGGACATGGATTAGCAAACCAGACAGTCGGACATTCTGTTCAACACGGAGTATGCCAAGCTCCATGTGCCAGACGTCTCCACTGATGCGGACAAGTGGGTGACAGAAGAGCGACTGGCTGATGAGGTTTTAAATCTAAAGGTAGATTCAGAACCTCTACCTAGATGATTGTTGAAACTATTTTAAATTTCATGCGAATCAGATACATCTACTTTTCATGTCACAATAGGTAGCAGAGGTTAGGGCTCTATGTAAGCAGTGTGGCCTTGACAGCAAGGGCTCTAAGATGGACCTTGTCCTTCATCTTCGTGAGAAAATGGCCAGCAGGACGACAAGTGTTTGAGAGAGTCTGGGGTGCTTCTGGTTAGTGATCCCATCAGCACAAAATTATGTCTCTCACTTTTCTTAGAATAAAGAATAGTAAAGTAAAGAACAGAATTATATTAATTTTGCTAGCTTGTCCAAATCAAATTGCATGATTACCATTTTATCAAGTTCACTGAGAAGTCACTGGTTCACTGGTCTTTCTTTCTAGGTGGTTGGGCTGTAATAATGTGCCCATGTGGAGTCGTATATTCTGTAAAGTTTAATCTCAGAGCCGAGAGTCCCAGAGACATCACCGACATGCTTCTGTCATGGAAACATTTTCCAAATGTTACAGTGTACGACTATGCAAGTGGGCTGCCCAGTCATGCCAACTGCTGACAACCACTGGATCCTCCCTTCCATCCACATGAGGGGAGGTTATGTCATCCCTCACCAGAGAACATCAAACTGGCTGCAGAGAGGAAGCTTAGGGTAAATTTGGCATGGCTTAAGCACAGGAAAGCAGATGAGGACAAGGACTGCCATTATACTTTGCTTGATGTTTTCCATCAATGAAACAGCAAAGATGAAAGGGATCTCCTATGGAGAATTGAACTTGTTCCAGAGCTTGCTGGGCACATTAATAACCAATGTGCGGAGAAAAACAATTACTTCCTTAATATGCTCACACCCTGTGCACACATCTTCCTACAGAGGAATATCTTGCACCACTACAATGTTGACCGAAAAAACAAAAAGTTCAATTAAATTTCTGTTCTTTTTGTCTATGGCTGTGTTCAGTTTTACATTTAAGAGATGACCTCAAGCATAAATCGACATGTTATTGAACAAACGATTGGACTGAAACTGAGCCAAAGACGTTTAAAATGGGAATGTTCTGTTACCACCCATTTATAAACTTTCTTTTGTGTTTGTTTCCTTAAAATCGAGCTCTTGGCCAACCTGTTCGGCATTATTCAACTGTTGGTGGTTCTCCCAGTTCTGCAGTATTCAAACGTTGGTGGTTCCACCAGTTCAACAATGTTCAACCAGTTATACAATGTTCCACTTTTCTTGAATGTCCTTGTCTAAACAGCTGTATGTTATCCTCCATTTAGACATGTTGCTCTGCTTATGTCACCTGGACCCTGGAGACAATTCTGTGCAAGCGACATCCAAGTTAGTAATTATGATACACACTAATTGAGATTGATTCCTGGACTTCTACACTATGTGTGTGTATGTATATGTGTATGTGTTTATATATAAGATGTATATAATCTCACCTTCTTCATGCAATAGGGCATACCAAGACAAGGGGCTTCAAAAACACCTGTGGGGTGTTTGTGCTCATGGTAATTTGATGAATTTATCAATCCTTTCTTTACAGTTTTGCAATTGGAATTCCGACTAGAACTTAGTGTGTATTTTTTTTTTACTCTTGAACAGTATGCCCTCTACTTTGTGATGGAGTCAGCTTTTGATTTCAGTGAGGTAGGCCACAGAGAGACACATTCAATCAATCCTTGTGGTGTTCCCTTTTCATTTTAATATGTATCTTTTTTGCACAGTAGGACATGGAGCGTTTAAGGAGGTGGTGGTGCATGCTACTCATTGACAACTTCCCCATGCCGTAAGTATTCTTACCATGACAAATTTTGCGCATGTGTCATCTTGAATCTTCAATTGTATTGTTTTTTAATGTCTTATTAGGGCAAAAATGAAATGAACCAAAAAACCAGTTCTGTTTGTTAACGATTCCCATATCACTTGTTGTCACTGATAGATTGGAAGGCAACAGATCAACTAAAAGACACCGAGAGATTGAAGACTGTCCCAGGGTAAGTTATCATGGATAGTGTTTGGTACTTTTTTCCTACAAAAATATTTTTTTACACATCCTGGGGCACCCAAAGCATCCATATTGCACTTTCTAAAGCAAATCCTTGCTGAATGGGATAAATATTAAAGTACCCCTCATGCATAGAGATCAATGACTCTTACATGCATTTGATATTGCAGGATGACCCATCCAAAAGAAGTAAAGTTGTGGAGGAAATGGCACTCTGCAGTGACTTAGGATAGGTATGTAAAATGCAATTTCACAAACTACTTAAAATCTCCAAGGATGCGTTCCACAGCATACAGTTTGTTGCCTCCACCTCTTACATCAATCAGGAGACAATGTGGCATGATGCAAGTACATGATACAAGTACAATTACTACTGCTTTACCATGCAGTAGTAATTACTTTTCTCTGGTGTCTTCCAGAATGAGGACCCATTGGCAGAGAGGACGGCCACAGAAGAAAGGGTTCTTCTCAGCTCTGAAGAGGAGGATGGGGTATGTGATATGCAATCTGTTGTACCTTACCTGAAATTTTCAGAACTTCCTTCTGTTCATATGCAGCTGTTTGACTGGTAGAAAATGGCTGGAAAAATGTATTTTGTACCACTGACAAGTTTAAATTTAGATAGTTTTACATGTGCAAAGTTTGTGTGTGTCATAATTACACATTCAAAGCCTCTTGCTGCAAATCAGCAACAGCACTATAAAAATAATAAAATATTCCTCCAGGTAAATGTACAGCGTAGTAGCAATGCATGAGTTATTTCTCTTCTTCCTGTAGGAGAAGCACCCCTTTATAAGTAGTGCTATGGCGGTGTCTCGGTCGTGCGACAAAGAACCTGGGAGATAAAGTCATCCTACCTCAAATTCTTTCCATGGCCCCATTGGACAGAGAAGCCAGCAACATGATGGACCAAGATGGCTGTGCAGATATGATGGACCCATTTATGTTCAAATTCAAATTTGAGTCTGACTGACTGTTCATGAGTGTAAAATTGGACTCAACATCAACATTTTCACTATGCAAAGGCACATATGCACTAGTATGACTCTGGATAGCAAGATCAACAACATCTTTTAACATCAATACACACACTTCACTATATATACTGATAATAACCCAATGACATATGTAATGAGCACTGCAAAGCTCAATGCAGATGGTCATCGCTGGGTGGGGAGCTGTTGGACTTCAGGTTCAACATCAAGTGCCAGCCTGGAAAGGTGAACATCGATGCAGACACCTTGTCCCCCCTTCCATTGGATATCAACAACCACATAGCCGAATGCACGGCAGAGCTGTCACAGGATGTAGTCAGAGCAACCTGGGAAGGGAGCCAGGTGGCTAAAAAGCAAGAGGTGGCATGAATTGCCGCACTCCATATTGCCACACTTGACGCCAGTCCACAGCCACAGGCATGCCTTCCGGAGGTCACCCAGGATGAGATGGCTAGGGCACAGAGGGAAGATCCAGCTATTGGAGATGTCATGAGACTCAAGGAGATGGGTGGTGCCTGCACTGATGAGGATAAGAGATCAGCTAGGGGGATCACCAAGAAGGTCCTCCACAAGTGGGGTCAACTCCACTTAGAGAATGGTATCCTGTATCGGTGAACCTCAGAGAGACGGCAGCTCGTCCTCCCCTCAAAGTATCATGCAATCACCTTGAAACACCTCCATGACGAGATGGGGCATGTAGGGACTGAGAGAGTGCTACACCTGGCTCGAGAGCGGTTCTACTTGCGTGATATGAAGAAGGACATAGAGAACTATGTCACTAAGAAATGTCCACGCATTCAACGGAAGAAACCCACCATGCAGGTGCGGGCTCCTATGGGTAGCATAACATCAAGTTCACCTTTAGAGCTCGTCTGAATTGATTACTTGCATCTGGAGAAGAGTCGCGGGGGCTATGAGTACATCCTGGTGGTCGTCGACCATTTCACAAGGTTTGCTCGGGCTTACCCGACAAAGACGAAGTCTGGACGGACTGTGGCAGAACGTATCTTCAATGACTTTGTCCATCATTTCAGGTACCCTGCAAAACTACACATTGATCAAGGCCGCGAATTAGGGAATGAGCACTTCCGCTTGGTGAGGCAGCTGTCGGGGGTTGGGCACTCCCGAACCTCACCATACCATCCCCAAGGCAACCCCGCCAAGAGCTTTAATCGTACCTTGCTGCAGATGTTGCAAACCTTGACAGATACAGAGAAAGACCGATGGAAAGAGCATCTGGTGCAGATGAACTGTACCTGTCATGAGTCCACAGGGTACTCGCCCTATTTTCGTGCGGCTGTCATCCCCGCCTTTCCATGGACTTGTTGTTTGGGCTGTTGGAGGCGACGGATTCTGTCACTCACAAAGGATATGTGGAGAAGTGGTCCCAGTGGATGACAGAAGCATATCGCATCGCAAACAAGAACAGCCAGCAGTCAAGTGCCAGGGGTAAAGTCTACTATGACCAGAAGCAGAGAGGAGTCATCTTGCAACATCTTCCTAACCAGCGTGCTGGTTAGGAATCTTGGAGAGCGGGTCCCAGAAAATTACAGTTCATAACTGGGAGAAACAAATCTATGTGGTGAATGGACAAGTTGGAGATAATCCTGTCTATGTTGTCTCCCGGGAAGGTGACAAAAGCAGGACCAGGGCGCTCCACCGGAACCTTCTCCTGCTTGTGAATGACTTGCCAGTTGAACACCCACCAAGTACAGCCAAACCAGCACCAACACAGACTCAGTCAGGTGCGCCAACAACAAAGGGTCAGAGAGCTTGATGACCAAACCCATAACAGTGATACATCAAACTCTGATGAGGAAGGGACAGGAGATTACTGGAGATTATTAGGGTTTTAGACAAGCTTAAAGAAACTGCTGAGAGTAAGTTGGAAAAAAATGGGTGTTATTATTTATGATTATGGAGTAGGAAGGTTTGGCGTCTTTGAGAAAAGGAAGAAGTTAGAGGTTGAGGTAGTTAAATCCAGGCGTCAACAAGAGATAGACAGACATATCCGAGAGAGAAGGCAGCTTAGGAGGCAGTGGAAGAAGGCTACAGAGGCTGAGAAGGAAGGTATAAATAGTTTGCTGCCAGATGTGAAGGAGCGATTAACAGTGTTAAGCAGAGAACATTAGGAAAAACAGGAAAAAGAAAGCGAGCTAGAATAGCATTCTACAAGGATTCATTTAGATTTGTGAAGACGTTATTTAGTAAGGAGAAGAATGGTAGCTAAGCAGGAGCTTGAGGGATATTTGGAGGAAGTGCACAGAGATAGGGAAAGGTTTAGAGAGCTAGT
>OOFE01046461.1:0-19069 GCA_900323365.1 Monocentris japonica
CTGGTCAGGGTTGAGGGAAAGCTGAACGGAGCAAAGTACAGAGATATCCTTATATATCCTTAATGAAAACCTGGTCCAGAGCGCTCAGGACCTCAGACTGGGCCGAAGGTTCACCTTCCAATAGGACAATGACTCTAAGCACAAAGCCAAGACAACGCAGGAGTGGCTAAGGGACAACTCTGTGAATGTCCTTGAGTGGCCCAGCCAGAGCCCTGACTTGAACCCAGTTGAACATCTCTGGAGAGACCTGAAAATGGCTGTCCACTGACGGTCCCCATCCAACCTGACAGAGCTTGAGAGGATCTGCAGAGAAGAATGGCAGAAAATCCCCAAATCCAGGTGTGCAAAGCTTGTCGCGTCATATCCAAGAAGACTCGAGGCTGTAATCACTGCCAAAGGTGCTTCAACTAAGTACTGAGTAAAGGGTCTGAATACTTATGTCACTGTGATATTTCAGTTTTTCCTTTTTAATCAATTTGCAAAAATTTCTAAAATGCTTTGTCATTATGGGGCATTGAGTGTAGATTGATGAGGGAAAAAAATAATTATATTTTTGACTTGTTTTTCTTCTGTTAAATGTTGCACCATCAGATCAAGGCAAATTCCTTGTATGTGTAAACTTACTTGGCAATAAACCCCCATTCTGATTCTGATTAAAACGATTTTAGCATGAGGCTGCAACATAACAAAATGTGAAAAAAGTGAAGGGGTCTGAATACTTTCTGAATGCACTGTATCTCTGTATCCAGGTTTTATGGGGAAGCCTCACTTCAGTTGGCTGGGCTTGCTGAGAAGAATGTTGTCTCAGGCCACCTGGACATTGGCATCCTTAAAAAACATGGCCTTCTCATGTCCTTAGTTGATTCATTTTTAGGGTTGCTCATATAATGTTGCCTGGATTGCATCACACAAAATAGGGTATTCAAGCTATTTTCTGTCTGCTTGAAAAAAGAACAGAATAAAGCACTAAAGAGATAGATAGAGTTAAATAGGGCGACATAGAAATGTTCATGATAAGATACTAATTGGGAATTTATTTACAAGGAATTGATACATGGCTATTGGTTTATTTTATTGTTACTCAATGAAAACTCTGAATATTCATTCACATTTTCATAAAGTGCATAAAATACTGGTAAATTTCAAATGGAAATTGGAATATAACCTCCTTCAGCAACCTTAGACAGGAATTGTTTCAGTCACTTGGTAAAGAAAGAACAAACTAAAATTATTCAGTCTTCATATAAAAATATAATCAAATGTATTACATTTGAAAGGTTGAAAACTTTCGCAATATTCATTGGAGGATAAGTGATTGACTTATTTTGTGCAATCTCCCTCTGTCTTCAAGTTTGTGTCGTTCTACAATAAATGACAATATCAACAATGTAGAAAAATGTTGCACTGTAATAGCAAACTCACTGCATGTCTGTGTCCAGGGAAATCAGCTTAGCTAACTTATTTTCAACTTAACAGCACTCTACTGCAGCACATTCCTCTTACCACATTGTACCACAATCTTTCCAGCTTTCTATAGACAATACCTACAGAGAAATGACTCATCATTTTTGACACAGTAAGATGCATGAAAAGCTGCTCAGTGGTAGTATTCAGACTTCCTGTTGAGGTGAAAGCTAAGGCTCATAGTGCAGACGCTTAAGCCTTATGACAAAACTAATTTAGTTTTTATCAGGATCTGTTGTGAGGTGAATTGAGTTTCTTGCTGAGTACAGAGATGCAGTTCCTGCCGAATGCTGACTTGAGCAGTCTACTAAAAGAGTAGGACTGTCTTTGGAAGAGCACTTTGACCCTTCCTGACAGTATGATCAGCGTGTGACTACAAGGCAGTGAGCCTTGAACCTGGTCGAAGGCTCAGAAGAACAGATTACCCTCAGAAAAGTGTTACTAACATTTTAATTTTATATTTTGTGCTTCTGTCTTACTAAATACATATTGGATTCCTCATGGAATATGCCAGTAGCTGAAAAGAAGTGGTTTTGGATAAGCTGGAATAGCAGGTAGGAATTTATAGATGATACCCCACATACTGATGAAGTTGTTCAGTTTTTCATAAGGTTGTTACCACAGAGATTGTTTTGTTTCTGCCTATTCACTGAAATGGTATTGATTACACAGCTTCGAGAATGATTTAGTTAATATCCTGTGTAGCCTCATGTATTTGAAAATGAAAGAAATCCTTTTGTGTACTGGGCCTTTTCATAGTCTCTTAACACCATATAAATTTCTCTGTTTACTAATCTGAATTGTCACATCCTGTTGTCACTGTGTAGTCATTTTCATTTGATGGCATGATGTTCTGGTTGTATAAAATATCTCAAGTTTCTACCTTAAGGTTCAATAATTTAATTTTCCTTAACTTTGGGATTTGTTTATGAACGTTGCAAAAAAACTTCCCAAATTGTGTCCTTAGCCAAGGGTTTATTTACATTTCATACATAATACCACAGTTGAATTTCTAATTACCACACCATTTTCTTGGCACACAATTCCTGTGGACTGTCAAGCACTCTGCAGAGACCACTGTAATCTTGAGCACTCAGATTTACACCTAAAACTTTAATAAACTATAAATTAATTTCATAGTAAATCATGCCATGTTGATTCATTTTCTACAAAGCTGTTTATCGTCTTTGGCTAGTGGCAAAAAACTAGTAGATAGCAACTGGCTAGCTAACAAGAAAATGCTCTGAGACAGCCATGGTTGGGTTGGTGCATCAATCTAGTTTTTATCTGGCTAATGCCCCTTTTCCATTAGTGCGGGTCCGCCTGCTTTAAATGTCTGTGTCCACTGGTTTTCCATACAAACTCGCAGCAGGGGTCGGGTGCACCCGAGATACTCCGGCCCTGCTCTCTACCAGGACCAAAGCGTGATGTTTACTGAACCCTGTTGCTAAAGATGAGGGCTGTGTTTTTGATATTACCTGCTTGAGGTTTTTATTGGCATTCACACAAGATGCTCAGATGTGCTTCTTTTTCATCCTCTTTGTAGGTGGCGACAGACAAGGTTGCAGGTAAGCTGAGTTCTACTCTCTCATGGGTGAAGAACTCTGTGTCGCTCACGGTCAGTCAGATGGCTAGCCAAGTGGCCACGCCCACTTCCCTGCAGACCACTGCCACCACCTCTTCCTCCACATCTCTTTCCTCACCTGCCCTCTCACCATCCTCACCTGCCCAGCTCAGCCCTGATGAGGTGGAGTTGCTTGCCAAGCTTGAGGAGCAGAACAGGTAAGAACAGACGCTGTCTCTGCAGCATCTTGCTCTTGTCAACTTACCAGTTTGTTTGGTTTTTGGGTAGCATAGTAGATGGACTTCCTTTAAAGGCAAGGTCTGTTCCTTGAATAGCACTCCTTGACTACACAGTTGTAGATAGGTGTGCTCCAATTGATCGGCCACCAAACAAGCATATCCTGGGATTGTTCATCCCCTGTGGAATTCTGGGTAGCTTGTACTGTGTGTTTTGTGAGAGGTCTGAGGTGTGCATGCTGGTTAGCTGGTGCATTAAACTTCAACACAGTGAACTCACTTGTGAGTAAGTCTCTTCACATACATCTACATGGTGTCAGAAGATAGGGGTTTATAGCCCAAGCACTTCGACCTGATCATGTTTTCCTCACATTGGGACAGCACCATGGGAGCTAGGGCCTTCAGCTGTACTGCTCCACGGCTGTGGAATACGCTCCCTGACTATATCAGAGAAGCATAGTCCCTCAAGACCACCAAAGCCATCCTCAAAACGCTTCTTCAAACTAGCATATAAGGACTTTTGTTGAATGCTTTGTTTTCTTTGTCTCCCTATTGTACAGAGCATTGGGTTTGAGAAACGCGCATTATAAATCAGATGTTTTATTATTATTATCATTGTTGTTTAAGAGGGAATCACATGCACGGATGGTGTCAGGAACCTCAACATTATGCTAATAGTGGAGTGTATATTTGGAGACTTGAAGTTTGGCAAAGTGATTCTTCAAGCAGGGGGTCTAGGCATTATGGTGAATGTAAAAACGTAAGAGCCACAGGTGATAGTATAGTGAATTGACAATTGCTTCATGACAGATTGTGGTGCTACAAGCAATTATTTATTACTCAAAGGCAGCTGGTAGGTGAAGCATTGCTAAAACCTGTTTATAATTTAGTCTGGTTGCCTATGTTAATGTTTGATGGTAGCCTAGGCCAAGGCAAGAATGTGGGAGAAACTGTCGCGTCTGTTGCTTTGTATAGGCCTATTTTATAGGCTCAGGGCAAAAATATTACTGTCTTTTGAATATAATATAGCATAGGGTATCGGGTTGCTGTTATATCAGCCAGGATTTCGTTTTTACCACAGTGTTGTGGTGTTCAAGAGCCAAATTAAGGTCAGTCAGTCAGAATGAGGCACTTAACACCTCTATACATGGGCACTGTGAAACATTTTCAGGGTGTGGTAAAAATCACTTTCGACAAACCATGTCTGTTCTTTCATGAGAATAGAAATAATAATAATTTCATAACAGAATGTAACTATTATTTAGTCAACCTGTTTGTGGTGTTGCTAATTCAATCACCTCATGGGCTCAGTATACATTACATTACATTACAGTCATCTAGCAGACGCTTTTATCCAAAGCGACTTACAAGTTACAGTTCACACAATGTGGGGATCGAACCCACGGCCCTGACACTGAGAGTCTCATGCTCTACCAACTGAGCTGTCCGCGCCAGACAGTAACTACAGTGCAGCATTTCTGCACCTACCAGTTGAAAAGTTTTGTGAATCCACATTCCTGTGTAACTTATATCAGATGATTCACAGTATGCCTAGTTGTAGAGCTATATATTTTTGCATTTGTTTTTGTGCAACTCTGTAGTCTTACTGTTTGTACTAAAGGTTGATGGGTAAATCAGAGTATTAACTGAGTGATCTAATAGCCACCTAGTGCACAGTAAGAGTCTCTTGCAAATTGAGAAGTAGTCTAACAGTGAGCACCACATCACTGTTCAAATCAGCTTAAGTTCTGTTAGAGGATGATGCAACACCCCTTTCTGTAACCCAAACTCTGAATTCTTCCCCTGCTGTGGCACTCACCCATGGCTAGTGCACTCTCAGCGTTTGCATGGAAACCAGGCATGTGGTTCAGAGATGGGGACTATAACACAGTTACCTCAGTGAAGAGGACAGCAGAGTTCTGTTAGACGAAGCTGTTCACTCCAGAGGTCCATGACTCATCTGTAGGCCCACAAGAGCCAGTGGTGTACTGTTCCAGGGTGAAAAATGTGTGGTCATGCACCCTCTTCACCCTTTAAGGGAAGATCAAAGCTAACGGAGGAACTGTTTCATTTTCTCCCTAATGTCGTTTAGGAACACTGAGTGGAGTTCATCTGCCAAGGGTGGACAGAAGGTGTAGGCTTGAGAGGATCAAACGTCACCTGTGTTTTGACCCCTGCCTGCATGCCAACAAATAGGGCCCCAGTTGGGCCCTTTCACCAGGCTCATTTCTCTGCTGCCACACTCCCTAACTTAGGCTCTTAGGCTAACAACATGTAGGCTACACAATGAAGGTGGGAGGACTTTGGTATCCATGCATGTGTTTCAGATACTGTGGTGCATCCCACAAGTGTTTGTGTGTATTTGGTGAGGCCTTTGTACCCTACAGACCAGATAAGAGACATAAGCAGTCATCTGAATAGCGTGAGAAATACAAGGGAGTCCTGCATTCACTACTATAATCTGTAAGTCGGACATGCCACCTCTCCATTATTCCTAGAAGACCAAGACATGACGAACACACCATGAGTTTCTCTTGGTAAGAAGTTGTACATCTATTCCTAATAGTATTCTGGCTTGCTCTGTTACTACGATGGTTTGCAAATTGAAGTCGAGACATTGTAACAGGCTTTTGCGACACATAGACTGTTTCCCCAACACTTGTTTGGCTCTGTTCATCTGTCACAACTAATAACTTTGTAATGGAACTGTTTTTTAATTGCAAATAGTGTTCACCTAGACTATTTCTTTTACGTTTTTTCCTGTGTCCTAGTTTTAATACAGCCTAGGACTAGTGTTTGACTACTGGTGACTTATTAGCAGAGCTGCTGCTAAGCTTCCTAGGGTAAATAAATTCATGTTCATGTATAACACATGAACCTGTGTGTATGTCCATCTAAGTCTGACGTGAGCTTACTGAAATGCATGAAAATGTTGGCAATTCTTCTGAAACTAACTAACATAATGCTCATAGTATTGACTGTCAATGCTTAATGCAAGGGAAAAACCCTTGCAGGCTTGGCTTGCTGGCCATGTATTTCATTCCCTCCCACATGACCCATATTTGGCTGTAACCCTAGCCATTCTGGGAGCACTCTCAGTGACGTCACCTGCTCCAGTAGAGAGGCCCCGTGCCTTTTTCCGAGATCAGGTGTCTGAGCCTTTGTGTGCCTATCATGGGCTCCTCTGTCCCACACAGGTTGAGAGTCACAGCTTCCTCTCTCTGTGTTGATCCTTGATCAGGTCACCCTGTCAGCAACTCCAGCGATCAACCCGAAGAGTAACAGTTCAAGGTTCACCTGCTTGAAACTGACACACACTGCTTCAGCTTTTATACCCAATAACCCACTTCTAGGGCTGGTGCTGATATATTGGCTGAAAAAAAATTAATGAGAACAGATGTCATGGAGACAGGAATGCTTTTACTGACCTCTGGTGACTTATTGTTGCTTATACAGTATAAGAGACCTGCATTTGGTGTGAAAGTTAAAACAAGTTCTTAGTTATTTAATGTATCTGGGCAATTTTGGATACTTCGACTTGTGTAATTTGGAAAAGGACATCAACATCATTTAAAGGAACTAAATGCTCAATTGTCTTACTGGTGGTTTTTCTCTCTGTGTGGTTTTAATGCAACTCAGGATGGCAGCTGGAAACTCTGAAAGCACCTCAGGACTTCTGTGATTTCTGTGATTTGTTTGGGAAAGAAGAGCAGACTTGTGTGCAGACCTTTGATTGACCTACAGCTATATCCTTAGCCTTTTAGGAAAGCTGGGGCTAAATCCAGGCCTCTGTGTGCTAGACTTTGTTCTAGTCAGTCTACGCAATATACAGGGTTACTTTATTGTCATAAATATTGTCATCCTGCCATTACTGCTGTTATATATATCTGGAAAGTGGCTTTTTAAATAAGCTTTTCCATTTTTAGTGCTACACTTGAAATGTGGGTGGCTTGGCTTTGGTACCAACACTGTTAATCTTCAGACATTGGGCTAATTGCCTGAAGCATTTATTCACTGTAAACCTACACTTCTTTTACAGCACCCACACAAAACCTTTACATAGGTGTTGATTCTCCCCCGGTAGTGAGCATAACATTTTGGTTTCTGTATCGGTGGAAGACTTCAGCTTGAGGTGTAGGGTTATTGTCATGCAACTCACTGTGAAGTTGAACTTCTGCTGTGGATTTCGTCCATCTAACTTTGGTAAAATCAGGATTATGAGATAATTAGCTGTAATTAAAATGATACATAAAGTCTATTTGATTTATCAAAATAGCATTTTGCATTTGTTAGCAAAACTGGTGGAGATCAATTGGCTGGAAAACCATATGTCTGAAAAAAAATTTTTTAGACATTTTTAAAAACCTGAACTATTTCTTGAAGCCATTCCACAAAAATGTAGAAAACCAGGGTCAAGATCCTTTATCACCATTATCCACAGCTATCTTAATTCTACTGCTACTACTACTAATAATAATAATAATCATAATAATTTCACAATGTGATATTTAATTGATCACATAAGGAGAAATTATCTTTTCACTTGCCACAGGGAGGTCAGAGTGCAGGGTCAGCTACAGAACAGCCCTGTGGAGCTGGTAGGGATTCAGTGTCTTGCTCAAGGACACTTCAGCAGGGTGGATGCTGGTTGTTATGGAGGCTTGAATCTGTGTCCTCTGATTGCAAGACAGTCACCCTCCTCACTAAGCCACCCTGCCATCCTGATCTTGAAAATTTGAGTAAGGTGGCGAGTTTGTGCTTAATTAAAAAAAAATATATATAAATTAAGAAATGTGCAAGGTATCTCGGTCTGTCTTTACACTGTTATAGAAATGTTAACAATACAGCCCACGTTCACCTTCACCTCTGCAGGTTGCTGGAGACCGACTGTAAGTCCCTGCGCTCTGTGAATGGCTCCAGGCGGAACAGTGGCTCCTCCCTGGTGTCCAGCTCCTCCGCCTCCTCCAACCTCTCCCACCTGGAGGAGGACACTTGGATCCTCTGGGGACGCATTGTCAATGAGTGGGAGGAGGTGCGCAAGAAGAAGGAGAAGCAGCTTAAGGTGAGACTAGTGCACATGACTAACACACAGCTACCTGAATGTGACGTCTCGTGCAAGCCTGCTTAGGGTGCATTAAGAGCTTATTGAAACACGTTTGACCTGACTGACACAGATTATGTTGAGGCAGTTGTGGTGCTTGGTAACTGCAAAAAAAATGTATTTTAATTGATACAATTATTTAATTAATAGACTTTTTTTGAACTACTAGTGTTGGAGATCCAAAATAATTTATCTCTGTATTTTTTGTAATTCCCCACTAAGAATAATAGTATGTTTCCATCAACCTGGGTCCCATTTTGTTCCTGAGCTGCAATGGTTAAGTTGAACTGTACATGGTCTTTCTTGCAATACACAGTTTGCCACAGGCATTGTATCAAGCTCTGGTCTGAACTATATCATGGCCCTATCCATTTGACTGTTTACTTGGTCCAGAGGTAATTCCTATGGCTATCTTTGTCCCTGAGTGACCCTGTAGTGTTATCCTTGAACTTGTTATTTTAGTTCTTGACATTTGAAACTAAATTTAGGCTGCTTGTTGCTACACGTGATGTGACTCTGAGGTTTCGTGATAACCCTATTCCCAGTCTATGTCAATGGCAGTCTGATTAAAAGCCCCCGTATACAGTGGGGAATGTGAAGTGCTCAAAAGCACATACTTGTGTATGTGTAAATGGGGAAGTGTAGTAAAGGATCAGTGAACAGTGGTGTCTACGTCTGGTGTGGTATTACATAATTTCAAAGAAGCAGTAATGACCAGATGGCTGCAACTAGCCTGGGATATTAATCATAACTGCTGATGCCTCTTCCAAATGCTTGGCAAATTGACATTCTCTTCCTCTTGGTGTACATAGAAACCTATTTTTCAGTTGCAGGGGAAGTAGGAACCTTGACTTTTCTTGCCTCGTCAGCAAAACTCTTTTCTCTCTTTAACATGCTATTGATGTGTTCATGTTTTCAATGCTTCTTATTATCTCAGGACCTACTTTCCACTAGAGTGCTCTGGAAGAGAAATATCTCTTTAATTTAACTCAGTGATTATGCTGTAACAAAAGAGAAATGCACACTTTAGTGCAGTAGCAAGTGGAGGCGGTGCTCTAGATGTCTTAGATGAATGCTTCATGACTTTCCTCTAACATCTGTGTAGGAGACTGTCTCCCAGTGTTTATGGGTTAATGGGATAGGAAAACAAGGTTGATAGAAAGTGCAGCGCAGAGTCCAGCTTTCATTCAGACACAGACAAGATATGAGACGGTGCATTGTTCCGGCACAAGGCTTGGCTTGTCTTGTCTAACCTCAGTGAGAGGGAGAGAGATCCCCTGCTGAAAGCCTGTGTGGGTGGACCTCTGCTCCAGATGCACCCTTGATTGACCAGATGCACATAAGGCTCACTCACACACAAATGAACACATGAACATACACACTCCCACCCCAGCCAGTGTTCTCTCTCAGAAGAGGAAGTGGCTTAATATTAGTCGTATCAGCAGCAAAATGCGAGAAAAACATTTCACACTGCAGGGTGCCTTGCTGACAAAATTATATTTAGTGGTGGAAAATTGTGTTATTTTGAGATACATACTGTGTTGCAATGGGAAAATATTGGTGCATGAAGCACACCCAGACACATGGCTGCTTCCTGATGTAAGCAACTCAGTTTTATTCCCACAGTCTGTTTTCTTGTCTGCACACATCCAGAAATTAATAAGGATTTTCACCAAATGCTTGTTTTCATTTTTCTGAAACGTCTCCTGAAATACAGGCCACTGAGTGCAGATTGGAGTGGTTAGATGTATTTAATTTAAAGAATGGGTCTATTCTTCTTATCCCATAGGATCTTGTTAGAAAAGGAATTCCTCACCACTTTCGGGCAATAGTGTGGCAGCTCTTGTGCAATGCCCAGAATATGCCCATCAAAGATCAATACTCAGAACTCCTGAAGATGACTTCACCCTGTGAGAAGCTGATTCGCAGGGACATAGCACGCACTTATCCTGAACATGAATTCTTTAAGGAGAAAGACAGCTTGGGCCAGGAAGTGCTCTTCAATGTCATGAAGGTGAGTCCCCATTCACTTCAGAGGAGTCCATTTGTGTCCAGATAATCTTCAACAGATCATTGCTGTTCTTGCTCTTAAGTACAAGTAAACAAAAAAATGCTCCTGAGAGAGGGTTTTTGTTGTAATAGTAGTTTCCGGGACTCATCCAAAGCCACTCTCCGTTCCCTCAGGCCTATTCTCTGGTGGACCGGGAGGTCGGCTATTGTCAAGGAAGTGCATTCATTGTTGGACTGCTGCTCATGCAGGTAATAATCCCATCCCATGCCTTCCAACACACACACACACTTAGACACGCACAGTTCCCTTGAAGACAGATTTTTTTCATCAGCTGCCAGCAAATTGTTTGACATGTTAGCTTATTTGTATTGCTGAATGAGATTGGGGATTAGATGTCATCCTGTTGTTTTTTTTCTAGATGCCAGAAGAGGAGGCTTTCTGTGTGTTTGTGAAATTGATGCAGGACTACAGATTACGAGAGCTCTTCAAACCCAGTATGGCTGAGCTGGGACTCTGCATGTACCAGTTTGAGTGTATGATCCAGGTAGGAACGTCATGCTAGTCAGCAAAACATTGCATTTTTTCTGGACTGCCAAAATCCTTCCCTGCAGTGATGTAATAATGGAGTAGAATGAGGTGAATTTGTATGATTTTTTTGTCTCACAGGAGCATCTCCCAGAGCTGCATATGCATTTCCAGGCCCAGAGCTTTCACACCTCCATGTATGCCTCCTCGTGGTTCCTCACTATCTTCCTCACCTCCTTTCCTCTGCCCGTCGCCACAAGGCTCTTCGACATCTTCATGTGTGAGGTCAGTTAAAGAGAGCTGTGTTTAAGAACTATCACCCTCTTTCACCACGTTTGAATGATTTCCCCTTTTCTACTCATTCTAAGTGCTCTCTGAAATAAACCCTTCTATATCTCCTTAGCTCTTATTCACTTTCTTTACCTTGCACTTTGCTCTTGAGCGAAATGTTCATTCTATGTAGGGTATACTATTAGAATCAGAATCAGCTTTATTCGCCAAGTATGTGCACACATACAAGGAATTTGACTCCAGTTTCTCCATTGCTCTCAAGTACTGATATTGAATAGACATACAGCAAAACCAAGGACAACAAAGGACAACAAAGCTGAACAAACTAGACATAAGCATAAACATTTAACTGCTATGTACAGATGTAAAATATATCTAAAAAAACTATGAAAATTGTGAACATGGCCCTATGTCTCTGACCCTTGAACTCTTAACCATTGCTTTCTTGAAAGTTGGTGATCTAGGACTTGAAGCTTAGTCTAGTGTTGCACTCACTGTATGTAATTATAAGAGCCTCAGCTAAATGTCTAAAATGTAAATGTGTCTATTTGACTGAAAATTAAAAATGATGACACTTGGATCCCTGTGTCCACTTGCATAACAAAAACCTTAAAAAAGAAAACCTTCAGGAAATATTGAAGGATAAAACTTCCTCAACTGTTTTAAGAGTGCCTGCAGATAAAATACAATATGAGGTTAACTATGTCAAGTAAATGTTATCCATTAGCGCCACCTTTTGGCAAAAAGAAACATTGAATAAGTCCACATTTAATTGTAAATAATATTAGTTTTCTTATGGCGATCCTGTGACTTGCCTGGTCCAAAATAATCACTTCAGTGTCACTAAGTGTGTTCCCCTCATTGCACTATTAAACATTTCACAGGACATAGAGCATTATAGAAGTGTAACCCATTATTGCTTTCCTATGATTCCTGGTGATCTCTTTTGTCAGGGTCTGGAGATTGTTTTCCGTGTGGGACTGGCCATCCTCCAGATGAACCAAACAGAGCTCATACAGCTTGACATGGAGGGAATGTTACAGGTATACATCCATAGCTCAGATTTGTTGTTTAGAATTTGTGCTCTTGCGAACTCATTCTAATTCACCCTCATCAGAAAGTCCCACAACCACACCTGGTAGATTGATACATATGTACTCCCAACATGTACTTCTGCACATACTGACTTTTGAAGTAGTGCTTTGAGGTCAGAAAAACACCTGACTACAGCATCAAAATGCATATATATTTTTGTAATTGGTTTATGGGTGTCTGCCACTCGTCCCACGTTGGTTTCAATGTTCTATTCCAGCACTTTCAGAAGGTCATCCCACACCAACTGGACAGCGGACCAGATAAGGTCATCCAGGCTGCTTATCAAGTTAAATATAATGCCAAAAAGATGAAGAAGTGAGTAGAACTGTCATTCCCCCACTACTGTTTCATTTTTACCTGAGACGCAACCTTTTAAAGTTTATAAATTAATCCACACGGTCCTTTCATGAGAATCTATAATGATTTAATGCTGCTCAATTGGCATTTGTTTCCATTATGATCAGCAAATGAGCTAGTACACCAGCACACAATTTAGAAGAATTTCAGAATGTCTACAGTGGGTGAGCAACATGGATATTGTTGTTCCTGTCTTCACTGATGCTTTGTGAAATGTTTTTCAGGTTAGAAAAGGAATACACTACAATCAAAACTAAAGAGATGGAGGAACAGGTGGAAATTAAGGTATGTGTTGATAAAACGGTTTATTAAATGTGAACATCAATACAGAAATGCTCAGAACTATTCAGCGCCCATATTTGGATATATTCTGTTTTGCATGATGCTGTGAATGCTTGTTTTGCAGAGGCTGCGAACAGAGAACAGACTCCTGAAGCAGAGGATAGACACGCTAGAGAAAGTGAGTACAAGTGGTTGTTGAGGATGCATTGTCATTACCAAACAACCCTGACAGACCATACATCAATCTGCCACTGCTACAGGCATTTACACAAGATCATCAGCCTTACATTAACCCATCAAGTGTATGCTCATACATCATGCATCTCCTGTTGACCATGAACTCTTGGATTTTACTAACTGGCCTGTATTGGTTGAAACTTGTCCAGTTGCAACTGTCATGACGATTCTTCTGAGTCTAAATAAAGTGTAATATAATGTAAAAAGCAAAAGCGGTCTTTGGAATGCAAGTTGTCGTGGTGAATGTCTGTGTGGCTCAAGTAACTTCATGCAGGGAACTTGTAAATCCTCTGGACACCACTAACTAAAGCAGCGATTGTAACGAGCCTGTTTGGAATGTGAAAGTGACCGCTTGATTCTGTTTGAGATGATACAGCGCGCTGCATGCCAAGTTGCACTGTTTGTATCATTCTGCACCTTTTTGTGTCGGTATGAGATGGGCACTGCCACTGCCTGGTAAAGGCACCATGCATGAGGTCTCTGCTGTGGCTAGCAACGGTGTCTACTGCAAAACCTTTGCCCGCAGGCATGAACACTGTGGTCTCAATAGGCCTGTTATTTTAAACTAGTTCAAGGCTGTTGCTCTAAGGACTCTTAAGTGTCTCTTTGTCACTTACTTACAGTGCCTTTTTACTTTTCACTAACTGAAATCATTCAAAAGCTGGGATGAACGACGCTAAAAGCCCATACCTCTGTCCTCTGTTCAGTTAAAACAAATGTCTCCTAAGTTTAGCTGTTGTCATACAACACTTTCCCCTGTTTGCTGTTGCTGTCCTGTGCTTCCTGTCTGAAACCTATCACTGCAGCACTACCTTTTACCAATTTTCACTTTGTCACCAGCTTATTTGCACCTTTTTCACCACACCAATGTTCCTTTTCTACCCCCTGAATCTACAGAAGTTGCATAATTTTTCAAGTTTTTGTCAAAACGGGAGGGAAAATGAACATTGTGTTTCTTCTCTAAAACAATCAATTGTTCTTTTTGTGTTATAAACTGTCCTCTGGATTGTCTCTCTTTGCTGTCTCTTGTTGATATTTCTGTTTTGTAGGAAAGTGCTTCCTTGGCAGATAGATTGATCCAGGTATATTCCTTATTTTCTCTTCCCTTTTCACCTATGTTGCACCTTTCCCCTTCTGATCTCTATCTCTCTTTAGCATTGCATGCTTACAATTAGCACAATGAATGACACAATAATGATCCAAAATCTAGACATGGACTCATGATAGTCTTAATAATAGAGTTAAAGAACAAAGCAAGATCATGCTAGTAGAATCCAGTTTTGAATAAGCGCATGTAACCCCACATTACAGCATGTTGCACAAACCAAGTATCATAAATCATGCTAAAGAAAGCTGAGGAATCCAACCATAAATCACAGCCTGCTAGAGCTAACAAAACAGCATGTACTTAAAAGACCCAATCCCTATTGTTTCTTTTAATTGCCCACCCATTCCGCGCTTCCGTTTCACCTCTTATCGTGCTCACCCCACCCCTCCTCGGTTGGTTATGTCCCAAGGGACAAGTGACTCGAGCCCAGGAGGCAGAGGAGAACTACCTAGTCAAGCGGGAGCTGGCCACAGTCAAACAGCTGAGCGAGGAGGCCAGTGCTCAGCTGGAGCAGGCCCAGAAAACCATCAGGCAGCTCCAGCAGCAACAGCCACAAGCGGTAAGGAGGGCCACAGTGTCCCCAGCTTGCAGATTGCAAGCCACCACAAGCAAGGCCAATTCTCTGGTTGTGCCCACTGTGTGACAGGACTGCTGCCATTGCAACTGTTTATCAAATGATGAGTTGTGCAGTGCTGAAACCTCAGGCTAATCATTATCATATTATGTGGTGTGTAAGAACCTGGGCCAATACAAAATGTTTTTTATTTAAGAGTTCGGATGTGTCATGGTTCTCCCTCTCTTTTCCCCTCCCCCAGTAAAACAAATGTAGGCATATGTTGCCTGGCAACAAAATCCCAGCAGTGGCAGAGCCGAATTCTTCCCACTTTGCGCACCAGCTGTGTATAATGATCTCTTTTAGCATGCATGAATTCAAATCGGGACATGGTGTACCACACAGTTCAGCCACCATTTACATGGTGCACATTCCCATAAATGTGTTCATGAATTTGTGAGCAGTTGTCTCATAGGCTGGTAGGTTTCACACATGCCACCCTGTTCTCAGCCAGCAGGATCCTCTAGGTGTGTATCTATTGCCCAAACAGACACAATATCCTTAATTATTGATTGTCTGATTCGGGATGATAATGTGTGTAGGCGTTACCGTGTTTTACATAATTTGCTGTCTTGCTTCACAATGAGCAGTCATTAAATATTTATTGGAAAGCTGAAGGAAAATTTCTTGGTGTCAACTGAAATCAAGGTTGAGTTCTCTGTTTGTGAATGGAGAGGTGCTATTTTTTGAGGTGTATATTTTTCCAGCAATTTTTAAGTAGCATAAGCTGAGAACATCAGTGGAGGCTGAATATTTTGTCCATGGTTAAAAACCAACCTTGAGGACATCGAGTAGGTATTGTCATTACTAGCTCTGCTTTACCGTCTTTGTTCACTCCCCTGTCCTGTCTATTGCAGAAGGGAAACCTCCGGTACACTGAGGAGTCTATCCTGCAGTTGGAGAGAGAGCTGGTGCAGGCCAGGCTGAAGGAGGCTGAGTCCCAATGTGCACTTAAGGAGATGCAAGACAAGATCCTGGACATGGAGAAGGTATGTTGCCTCAGACCTGCCTACATCGTAGCCAATACAGACTCATGTTACATGATCACACTATACCTCCTATGCATACAGTATATTGGCCTTTAAAACCAAACCCCATGTGATTGTGTCTGTGCCCCTTCCCTACAGAGGAACACATCGCTACCAGATGACACCAATGTGGTGCGTCTTCAAGAGGAGCTGATTGGGGTGAAGCTGAGAGAGGCGGAGGCTCTGACGGGCCTGAAAGAGCTGAGACAGCAGGTCAGAGACTTGGAAGAGCACTGGCAGGTGAGCACCAACACCTCAACACACAGGAAGATTTGACATCTTGTATGACAAAGACAACATATTGATCAACTATGGATCAAAATATAAAAGAGATTTCTTCCCGTAAGAAAGGCGAAGTATAAATTATGCAAAAGCACTTAGACCCTACAAGCGTCACAGTACAAAATGCAAACATCTGTACAACAGAAACAAAGGTCTCTAAAAAGTGTGAAACATTTCAACATATTCAGTAATCAATGATTGAACAATTGATTGACTGGCTGCACCATCTTTCCTTCAGCGTCACTTGGCACGCACTGCTGGTCGCTGGAAGGACAGTCCCAGGAAGAATGCGCTGAGTGAGCTGCAGGATGAGCTGATGAGTGTGAGGTTGCGTGAAGCTGAGGCCCAGGCTGAGCTCAGAGAGACACGCCAGAGGATGCTGGAGCTGGAGACGCAGGTCAGACGTCGCATCACCCTACCCCAATAAATCTGATTGATTTTTTTTTTTTCAACTTAATTTCCAGTCATGCATTTTAAGGTTCTCTGCGCACATGTCCTTATATGATACCATTATTCATAAAAAATAATGAAAGACAAAGATTCATTGTAATATGGTTACCAATAGGTAAGACGGATCACCAATAAGTATGTGTAATATATGTGAGCTTGACAAGAACTGGATTTTCTAATTGCACTGTCAAACAGGAACCTTCAGAGGGCAGCAGTCATCTGTTCCCAACAACCCAGAAACTTACTTGGTGTGGAGTGTGAATCAATGCAAACATTACACCCTACCCAGTTTTGTAGTGGTGATAGATTTCATCATTGAACACATTTAAAAAAATAATATAATGAATTTAACTCTCTTCAAAATGTACCGCCTGTGCCCACACAGAATCAGATTCATAACAACCAGTTGCGACGAGCAGAACAGGAGGGGAGGGGTCTCCAGGAACGTGTGCAGACACTGACAGCGCAAAATAAAGATCTGCATGTACAACTGCAGGAGATCAAGCGGAAGCAAGCTGAGATTGAATGCAAGGTACAATTCTACTGCTGGCCTACAACATTTAGTGCCGTTGATGCTGGGACAAACAGCTGCAGCTCTGTTGTGATGTAGTCTACCAGACATGGTATATATTTTTGTCTGTGTGGATGATGACTAAACTAATAACTATAAATTTTACAACTTGTGTTGAAGTGTAAAATTATATAAAATACCGTAAATGTTATATACACCATCTGGGCAGTGTTATTTCTCCTAATTCTAGTTTAGCTGAAATTTGAATGCTTCATACTTTTATACTTTTGATGTCTTATTTAAAAATCTGTTTTGTGTTGTCTGTTGCCTCCTGATAACATCAATATCCAGATCCAGAAAAAGGAAACTGCTTGTTTCCCTTTTTGGTTTCTGCTGTTAGTGATAGCATCTCAGTGCTGATGGGTCTGCTGATGCTGTTAAACTGCTCTCTGCAATTCAGCAACACTCCCATCTCGCAGGACTTTTCCCCCCTGCAAGAGTCACAGACTAGTGGCTCAGTAGACATGCTTTTAGGACCTTAATGCCATAAATAGTATACATGTTGTTGATATTGGGCCTTCAGCACCACAAAACCCCTGGGCTTAAGCAAAATTGATGTTGAAATTGTGTCTTTTGTTTTTGCTGATGAATTGCTGGCTGGTCTGTTTTTTGTAGAGTAAGGAGGAGGTGATGGCGGTGAGGCTGCGAGAAGCTGACAACATTGCTGCTATGGCTGAACTCCAGCAACAGATCTCAGAGCTTGAGATCCAGGTACAGTCCTAGCCCCCACCCCCATAGCCTACAAATTATTTAATTATGCAATTTAAAACTATGAAATGACATTAACTAGTATGTAAGGAGATGGATATTATAGGTACATTGGTATATGAGGAATAAGAATAATTTGGCATTAACTTTGATTTTATAAATGCATTCTCAAAGGCCTAAAGTGGCCTCTACTGGAGTGGTTGCTCCAGTAGAGGCTTGGTTTATTTCATTGGTTTGAAGACATTTTTTTAAAATTCATTCATTAAACGCCTGATGAAGGAACTGAAGACATGTGACAGCTAAAATGTGTTGTAAATATTTCAAAGGTGTAAATGGTTTGTTTACAGTTGTATTGTTTGTAAATATTGGATAATGATGGACCTTAATTTTCAGTTGTGGTTGCATAATGAAAGTTACGACATTAAGACATAAATTGGGGCACACTTACACCGATCAGCCATAACATTAAAACCACCTGCCTAATATTGTGTAGGTCCCCCTCGTGCCGCCAAAACAGCTCTGACCCGTCGAGGCATGGACTCCACAAGACCTCTGAACGTGTCCTGTGGTATCTGGCACCAAGATGTTAGCAGCAGATCCTTTAAGTCCTGTAAGTTGTGAGGTGGGGCCTCCATGGATCGGATTTGTTTTTCCAGCACATCCCACAGATGCTCGATCGGATTGAGAGTTCATCACCTTGAACTCTTTGTCATGTTCCTCAAACCATTCCTGTACAATTTTTGCAGTGTGGCAGGGTGCATTATCCTGCTGAAAGAGGCCACTGCCATCAGGGAATACCGTTGCCATGAAGGGGTGTACTTGGTCTGCAACAATGTTTAGGTAGGTGGTACGTGTCAAAGTAACATCCACATGAAAGCCAGGACCCAAGGTTTCCCAGCAGAACATTGCCCAGAGCATCACACTGCCTCCGCTGGCTTGTCTTCTTCCCATAGTGCATCCTGGTGCCATCGCTTCCCCAGGTAAACAATGCACATGCACCCGGCCGTCCACATGATGTAAAAGAAAATGTGATTCATCAGACCATGCCACCTTCTTCCATTGCTCCATGGTCCAGTTCTAACACTCACGTGCCCATTGTAGGCACTTTCGGCGATGGGCAGGGGTCAGCATGGGCACGCTGACCGG
>OOFE01046462.1:0-10556 GCA_900323365.1 Monocentris japonica
TTCTACTCTGCTATCATCCAGTCTGTTCTCTGCACTTCCATCACTGTCTGGTTTGGATCGGCCACCAAACAGGACAGGAACAGACTACAATGGACAATCAGGACTGCAGAGAAAATCATTAGTGCCAACCTGCCCTCCATTCAGGACCTATACATCTCCAGAGTTAGGAAGCAGGCATGTAACATCATTGCAGACCCATCACACCCTGGACACAACCTGTTCCAACTCCTCCCCTCTGGTAGGCGCTACAGATCACTGTACGCCAAAACAACCAGACACAAGAACAGCTTCTTCCCACAGGCCGTCACTCTGATGAACACTTAAACCAATCATACAGTGTCAGGAACAATCCCTGTGCAATAACCCTGTAACACCAAACATCCACTGTACCTGTTTATTCTTATTATATTGTAGTTGTAGTTTTTTAATATATCATCTTTGTCAATACATTCTAAGCACACTATATATACTGTAGATACTGTATACATTCATATCCTGTCATATCCATCTACCTCATGTATATAAGTAACCTGTACAGAATTTTACATCTGTACATAGCAGTTAAATGTTTATGCTTTTGTCTAGTTTGTTCAGCTTCGTTGTCCTTTGTTGTCCTTGTTTTGCTGTATGTCTAGTAAGTACTAGAGAGCAATGGAGAAACCGGAGTCAAATTCCTTGTATGTGTACACATACTTGGCAAATAAAGCTGATTCTGATTCTGATTCTGAAGAAAAGGTTGGAAGAAAATGTTCTCCCCAGGGATGTAGCGCAGAATAAAACCACTTACACTCAATCTACCCACCTTTGATTCATAGTATAAATCACAATAAGTCCTAAAGTTAGTATCTTTAAAGTGAAAAACAACATAAAGGTATGTTTTTTGTGTGGAAATATAATTGATTTTTGTTTATATTGTTGGGGGCCTCATGATGATCACAGACTGGAGGTCACATACAAGCTTTTCATTTACCACTGCACTACTGCCATCAGCCACTTTCCCTTTGAGTGAATCTTAATGGGTTCTCCTGCAGTGCAATTTCCGCACTAAGGATGGCACTGTGCAGGAAATGGTGTGTTTATCCTGTAAACCTGACACGTATCCATGAGAAAAAAGCTCTTCAGATCCTCGTGTACCGGCAGCTAAACTGAATCCAAGTTGAATAATAAATCAGAATATTCCTATAGGGCCATATAGCCTGCCTGCTGTACACAGTAGTCCGTTTTAAATTACCCCTAGTCGCTAGAAGTCTATAGGGAATATTATAGAAATATTATAGTGATACCATAGGAGATCAAAAAATATAAACTCACTATTGAAACCACAGACACACTATAAAGTCCCTATAGGAATATTACAGGGATAGTAATACCATAGGCGATAAAACACCACAAAACCACTATAAACTCACTATTGAGTACCACAGACACAATATACATCCCTGTAGGAATGTTACCACACCTTGCCTATTGCCTTTGCACAAAACCTTTCCATAACCAGGTTCAAACTGGTTTCAAACCACTTTCAATCTGTCATTAATTGCAAATATTTAAATAAATAAAAAACAAGCATAGGAGGAAGTTATTCGGCGTTTCGTGCATTTTATTGCAATACTCAACAAAATACAAAAAAAGAGGTAGAAAAATTTGCAATAACTTAAATGGACATTTGATATTTAAAAAAAGAATCGATATCTATTTACATGTATTTACAAGAATAAATTAAGACATATATTATCTCATCATACAGAGGTTTGTTTCAAAAGAGACATTTAATTCTGCTCCTTTTCGATCTCCTCCTCTTCATCCTCGCTCTCTTCATCACTGCTGGACTCTTCGTAGAGGCAGATGGTCGCTTGGACCGGGTAGTTACGCAGGAGCGTCTCTGCGTCCTGGTAAAGGTAGTCGAAACATTTCGATTTCGGCCAGTATAACCTAGAAAAAACACGGAGCAATTTTAATAAAGTGTACACACGAAATTACACAAGGACACACCGGACATAAAGATCGTCTAACTGACAAAATGTGACTTACTTCACTGGATGAGAGACCTGGAGAGTCTTGGGGTGTTTCACATCTGAAACGCCTCCGTGCATAGAATTAGCCTGTCACAAAAGTTAGAAGAAATGTTAAAATATTACCCTGACGCATTTCCTTCCCCCCAAATAATCCAGCCTTCAATTTGAAAACCTGATTCAAGTCATCTGAATTTACCGTGTGCGCCTTGCCGTCTTGTCCAGCCCATGGTCTCCACAAACTATTGGGCTTCTGGTTAAAGCTGTCTCCAGTAAAAGAAGAAGTTAATCCACTCTTGATGGTAAAGGTCTCCATAGCTCGTTACGATGGTTACAGTGCGTATACGTCCCCTGAGGATGTCTGAATGGAAATAATTCAGGGGCCTCCTATTTATCAGGGGCTCCGGAGCGGGTGCCAAATTGCGCCTTGACGCGTCGCCGAGTGTCTCCATACGCCAAGGCGCTGAGGTGCGAAGTCACACTTCAGCAAACTCCCACCATATGGTGACTTTCTTTACTTCATCTGAACGTGGAATGAAGAAAAAAATCACCGTTTTCTCCTGGGAAGTTGCGCCTATTTGAAACATATGACCACAATGTATGACTGATCAGAAATAAAACGGTCAGTAGGCTTAGTAGCTCCACAATAACTCACATAACCCAGACTGAGCGTCTGATTTCGACACAAGAGCACCCTGAGCCTGAAATATTTTAATACCTGGTGAGTTCATTCAGATTAAATATAGGTCGCAATCTAAAAATGAGCAGTACTTCATTTTGGTCTGTCAGAATGTATTGCGAAACTTACTCTGCAGTTTCTTAGTGTACGTGCCTCTATAGCCATTTGGTTGTGTTAAGGTGTGAAGGAACACGTGCCATACTGTTGTAGCCCGCTGAGGTGAGAACGGGTCGAGGAGGTGTGTGTGTGTGTGTGTGTGTGTGTTGGGATATGTGACACGTGTCAGGCCTATTTGTGTAGCAACCTTGAGGATGTTTGAATTTGTTGGCCAACTATTCGCAGATGGAGCGTGTGGCCAGCTAAAGGTCTGACCAACTTTATGAATACCGTCACGGGGCAAGGGGGCTGGCCATGACGTCCACTCGTATTCACTTGGACTGTGTATCAAAATACCCATATGTTTCCCTATTCTTACCGATTTTTCTCCACGTGGAAGCTTGTATAGTCTTGCATCGTGTTAGATTCAGGGGCACGGCACTCCCTAATGAAATACTGAGCACATAATGGAGATGGCTCATAGGCCTTTTAGTGGCTCCAAGCATCAGACCTTGATAAGAATAAGAATAAGAATAAACTCTATTTGTATAACACTTTTCAAAATAAAGTGCTTCACAACCAAGAGAAATTTAAAAAATGAACAATGGCAAAGGTCAATATAACAGAAAGATTAATGAGAAGTTCAGTGGTTTGCCTCAGATTTGCTGTGGGTTGAATGAATCCGTTCCCAGCGCACCAGTAGGGGGCAGCATTGGCCCAAATGTAAGACTACATGTTGTGATGGAGGAGAAAGGAGAAAGGGTAACAACACGTCTGTTTGATGAAGGAGGAGGAAATGAGTGGAAAACGAAACACGGGGTGCTTAGTGAGCTCATTGTAAGGCTGTCACACAGTCACTAAACAGAAGTTAGTGTGTGTGTGTGTGTGCGTGTGCGTGCATGCCTGCGTGCGTCTGGTGTTTGATAGGCATTGTTAATTTCGCTTCATTCAGAACTAATAGCTGCTAACTAATAGTTTGCATGTGTTGAAATATTGCTTGTTATCCTGTAACAGCAGGGAGGAAAGTGTTACCGGTGGCCTGCCCACTCGTTCCATCCACACCTCAAGGGGAGAAGTAGTCTGAACTTAATGAGGTCCACATAGGTCTCTCTCTCTCTCTCTCTCTCGCTCTCTCTCTCGCTCTCTCTCTCTCGCTCTCTTGCTGGCTGCTTCCTGTGTCTAAGGATTCCTGTCTCACTGAGCTCCCTTGCCCGTTTATTTTTTGTTTGCGCCATATTCACTCTTTTACCATTCTTTGCATTGTCACGGTGAAATGATACACGCATTACATGCTCTTGCTGCTCAAATGCACACACACACACACACATATAGAAGACAGAACACTCTTAAACAACAAGGGGCATCATTTCTGCATTTAACATGTATCTGGATGTGTTATTTGAGGTAGTCATCTTCAGCAACGCAATCCTGCAAGACAACAGCTACACAGATTGCCTGGTCCTTACCAGACCCAAACATCACCTTCCAGCTGCAGCTGGGTGGGAGGTCTAGCTCGCTGAGTTTAGTACATAGATTTGGTGCAGTATAGTTGTACGTTGCATAAAACATTGGCCCAATAGGAGTTGGGCAGTTCTACAAAGAAAAGCACACAGCAGATTTGCTCCAAAATGGGTTCAAGTCCCTGTCACTTTGCCTTGATGCTTACAAAATGCCCTCTTATAATGGGCTCACTGATGTATTTATTGCAGAAAGATTTTTGTTCACCATTGTTGCCAGTAAAAATAAGACAGGATATTCATTCTTGTACTAAATGTTTTTTTGGGTCCAGGTGCCCTTTTACATCTTGAATACGCTCTGTGGTCTGAATTTCTTAACTACTTGTTTTATACAAGATACAATGAGGGATTTGGGTCGGTTCTATTTTAACACACACACACACACACACACACACATATTGCAGGCTGCTGATATTAACTGAGAGACTGATCTTGACCAGCTGAATGCACCATTTATGGTCTCCCCTTTAGGCTTGTTTTCTCTTAACTCAATGCACTGGTCTACTTTTATCTCTCCCTGGGCTCATTATCCAATGGTCATATTTCCTCCATTCTGCCAGAGAGTCATTTACACTTCTCTGTTATTAACACTCTGCACTTGCCTCTCCATGGCAACAGTCAACCACAGATATCATCATTTTCCCGTCACCCATTCGGTAAGATCTAGTCTGTTTTTCACCATCACTGAGGATTTCACTCTTTTTGTTCATTCATGATCCACCAGCTAGCAGTCAAGTTTGATTACACAGCCCAGCCATAAAGCATGTTAACCTATACATGCATGCCCCCCAACGCCCTACCTCTATATGTATGTTGGTGTCAGCCATCAGTTTTGCACTGGATGCCTGTCTTGAGTCCATTTTCTTGGTTTAGTTGAACAGCTATAGACAAAAGCAGTCACGTGTTGCACTCTGTGACAGTGCACGGAGCAAACATTCTCCTCCTTGCTCGTCTTGGTATTTTCCTGACATTTCGGTGAGCAGCTGCTGCACCATATTGAGGTATGAGAGAAATGACAGCATTGTACGTTCTTCAGGGTTCATTTTGTTAAGTGAAAATGCTTGATCAAAGAAGAAATCAGAAAGCATTTCTGGTCCAGATTTTGTTTGTATTCTAAGATAAATGTTCATGTTCAATATCAAGGATGTTTTTTAAGATGTTATTTAAAGAGAAAATTCTTCACAAAATCACAATACCCTGACAAGCAGACAACAGCGTTGAAATAGTCTATCAGTGAGATCAATTTCGTTTGGGCAAAGAGGTTGAATCTACAGGGTCTATTCAGGCACCTTGACTTTTTGCACATTTTGTTATATAAATGAGTTCAAAAAGCATTTATTCAGGATGGTTTGAGCTCAAGGCAAAGCAGTCTATTCTATGTAAGTGAAGACTTCAGCACAGTATGAGATATACGTTTCATTCATGAGTAGAGCAGCAGTTGTTGAAAATATAACTCATCCCTCTCTAACCACTATAGTTGAAAATACAGTTTCAGTGGATTTTTCCAGTCCATTTTTATTCTGGAAGTCAATGGAGAACGTGGACAGGAGAAACTAAATATTTCACCTTCTTGTATTTTCTTATATTTTCTCTGAGACTTCAAGAACTAGGCTCTAATGTCATCCATAAATGATCCATATAACCCAAACGCTCTTAAGTATTCTGATGGAGAGTCCACCCTGCACCCCAAAATCCCATTAAGTCCCATTAAGATCTAGTGAAGGTCTCAGCTTTGTTAGCAAGAAAGACACATTTCCAAAAAAAAGGCTGAAAGGTAAACATTGTTCAGAACTTGAATGACAGATGACAACAAATGTTGAACACACTTTTGCTAGTTTCAAAAGAAGCAAGCAAATTTGATTTCTCTGTTATTTAAATGTTATGCTTTCACAGACCATATTTTCAATTGTTTTCACTTTGATAAAATAGAGTGCTTTGCATTAAAACCCAGACCAAATATGCCAAATAAATACTGCATGTAGACCATTTGTTCCCATGGTGCAGATGTTGATATAAATGTGGCTGTAGCCTGGCCATACCGGTAATCCTGGAGGTTGAGCTGTTGGAGCTGTTTGCTGTTGCATTCACTCTCCATCTGTTTCCTGCAAACAAACAGCAGCTCTCTGTGCCCCCCCGCCGGGCCCTGAACCCCAAATGGAGAACTCCTCCCTTATGAGAAAACAGCTTTGCCTTTTATATGAAGACCTACTGTGTGGAAGACTGAAGTCGACCTGAAGGATCTTTGTGGAAGTACTGAAGGAATAGGGTAGTAGACAACGAGGTACGATGACGAGGCAGCCCAGTGAGCTTCGCTGACATAGAGCCTCACCGTTTCTGGAGAGAAGTCGTGAGCAGTCTCAGTCACGACTGAATCCACCGTGTGCCACTTAAGAGGGCATGTCTCATCCTCCCCATACCGGAGCCTTCTGGGATCGCTTTTTTTTCCTTGGCACTGTTGTATGAGGTTGTTCATCTTATGTTCAAAAATATCACAAAGATCAGAGGAATCAAAACCACGAGATCACTAAAGCAGAGAGCCTCCTTTTTATGTTGAATTCAATATAGCGGAGTCAGCGGAAACAAGGTTAAAACGTTCTAACACTGATCCGATGTAAGATACATTTGGTAGACACCGTTATTCTTACTTCTTTTTTTCTGCAGTTTTGGCATCATTTGTCCTTGTGGAACGTGTTTAGTGCCGATCTCCAGCCAGTGAGCTTCCCATGAATCCTATCTTTACCTTCACCTGTTTCACCTTCTAAAACAGGTGAGAGTATGTAGTATGGTCACGGTTATAAAAGATGTTTAGACCTGCACCTCCATATCATACAGTACAGGCACACAAGAATATTTGTTATATTTATTGTCGAGGAGCTGTGGCTTTGACCCTTGCGCCCCTTACTCTTTTGCTGCTGGTAATGAGTTCGAGGTATTGTAAGTCACGGGGTGAAAGCATTGAAAATGAAAATGTTTTGTCTATTAAGCTACATATCTGATGCCCTGTAGTCCACATACAGTGCAAGTTTGCATTTACATTTCAGCATCTAGGTGACAGCCAATAGTAACAAATACAAGGGTTAGTCAGAGCGCTCTGACAATATTACTGTGTGTAAATTATCGTACCAGAGGGAAGTGCTTGGAAAAAAAAAAACAAGAAAAATAAGAGCAGAGGATTTTTTCCTTTTTGCCTTCGAGGTGAGAGCATATGACAGGCAGGAGAAAGAGGAGTGAGATATTTCTTGAAAAGATGAGTTTTCAGCCTGGAGGAAGATGACAGAAATGACTCCTGTCTGGAGTGGGAAGGTCCAGGTCACAGCAGGGAAGGGAGAGTCACCAGTACTGGCGGAGTGCTGAACATTGGCTTTATGGATTACATTACAGTCATTTAGCTTTTATCCAAAGCGACTTGCAAAGTTAATAGTTGACACTATGTGGGGCTCGAACCCACAACCCTGAGACTCTTGTGCTTTGCTGACTGAGCTGTCTGGGCGGGACAGCTCTACAGATGGCATATACTCCCTGTATATGGCTTGCATAAATGTGTGGCACTGTTGTGTGTGATAAATGATTGAACATCTTCCAATTTGCTCCATTAGCAGACAGTTACGTTTTGTTGGTGTAAACAGAAGGCTTCCAGAGGTGCATAACTGTCTAATCAACGAAGAGGTGTTTGCTTGTCTTCCAGTTAATTGTGTGTTAAGAGCCCCACCTCTCAGCACTCATAAACGTTCTGGTGCCAGAGGAGTTTCCCTAAACAATATTAGCTAAGGCGGATGACTTCTTCACATAACACAGCAGATGTAAGCAAAGGTAGATTATATACAAGAAGAGGCGGTGTGTGGCTGAGGCACTGGCCGGAGAATCAGACTGGTAGGCTGGTTCTCCCTGCATCCCACACCGGCTGCAGCCAATTAAGGCTAATTGGACAACTGCAGCCTGGAAGTGATTTGACCAGTGTATTTGTCTTTTTCAGTGAGTGGGAACGAGACTGGCAGCGGGCACGCTGACCGGAGAGACTGAGCGGAAAAGCTGACCTGGGAAGAGCAGATTTATCTCCAGTGTCTCAGATTGATGTTGATTCACGTGGCGGCCCTTCCTGTTAAGTGGTTTGAGAAGAAAACAGTGCGCCGGCCAGTAAACTCTCTCTCCCCTGGGGTCGTAAATCAACGATAAATCTCACACTCTCATACACATCAGTGGTCCTCGGGAGGGGCTGACATCAAGCTTGGACACCCCTGTGGCTATAGGATCATATTCCAAAAACTTCCCTTTATTTTTAAAGGGATCACTTGCTGAGATTGAATTAACATTTTGGACGCTAGCACTCATGAATGTTGCAGACGCAAGGTGCATTAGGCATGAAGCACTTTCTGCTGGTGCAGCTGGTCTTCTGCAATGAAGTTTCTGATGACTAACTTATCTGAATTTGTCTCTCAATTCCCACCGTGCCGTGGTAAAAATAGACCAATGGCTAATAATCTAGATGAAAGTGATGCATGATATAACTGGTCCTCCCCCAAAATAACAAGTGTTATTTTTTGAAATGGTCTCTCTAGATCCCTGTCTGCTCGTCTGGTTCCCACTCACTGGTAAAGACAAACACACTGTTAAATACACATTTCCCATGTGAACATTTGACCTCATACGAGTCTCCCTTGCACCATCAGTGACCACCAAGGCACTGGGCTCAGAGGAAATGGCATTTTGATCAAATCTATTTGGTATTCTTAACTTTTGCACCTTGAAGCCAGTCGCTGTATTTCATTATGGTATATATTCAACAAGAACCAATTTAAATTAATATGTGCCTCATAATGACAGTTTTGCAACTTCCTTTATGTAATTGCTTTTTGGGCAGGTGCGCACACACACACACACACACACAAGCATCACAGTGTTTGTTTTTTTTTTTGCTTGAGCTTTGAAAAAAAAATGACCAGGAGGTCGGTCTGATCCAGGCATTGGTTTAATTGTGGGTTCCCTTGGAAACCATCTGCTGAAATAAGATTGTGCTGTAAGTAAAAATAGAGTTCAGAAAAAACAGGGGAGACAGAAAATCCTCTGACAGCTGACAAGTGGTTTCCCTGTTCATGTTCTGAGAAAGTCACAACACAGGCAATTAGTTTTTTTGTCCATCGTTTCCATTCCAACAACTGGAACTTGACACAATGATCAAAACCTGACACTTATGCACCAAACTGAAACTAATTCTGCAAAAATACAGGCACATTTTCTGCTTTTCACTCACACTGAAATTCCACATCACGCTTTTTGCAAAACACTAGACAATTCTGTACAGTTGGCACAAATACAATAACAAAATACTTTTTACATTTCAGCAAAAACAGTTGGGTATGTAAAGTGTTCCATGTATAAAAACACAACAGAAGAAAATAGGACTGTTGTCTATGGTAAAAAATTGGCTGCATTCTGTCTCGAGTCTCTGCCTGTAACGGGCAAGTAAAGTTGGACCCAGACGCAGACACAAGGTGGCAGATGGTGTGTGAGTCCAATACTTTACTGGAGTGTAAAGCAAGCAATACAGGCAACCAAACTAGCCAAGGCAGGGTCAGTCAAAGCAGAGATCAGGGTAACCGGAATCGGAGGCAGACAAATCAAACAGGGATCAGGCAAAGCAGAGTCAGGCAGAAAAGCGATCAGGTAACCGGTAGAACAGGGCATGAACCGCAGGAAAGCTAAATAAGACATTAGACAATCTGGCAAACAAGAGCAGGGGACAGGCTGGTATATATACACTGCTAGGGACTGATGAGAAATGGAGCGCAGCTGATGAGGGGAGGAGCGAGGTTGATGGATTGCAGATGTGGAACAGGTGGGTGGTGGCAGAACACACTGGGAACCCTGGTGGACATGGCAGGGCAGACAGGACCTGAAATAAAACACAACACAGAACAGAGAGGAGACTAGGGGGACTGGGAAGTGGATGGAGAGAGAGAAAGGGAGAGAGAGGAAGTGGAACTTGAGGCTGCATGTGGGTCAGGAGGGATGGCAGGAGAGATGATAGCCTTCCTCATGACACTGCCTGGCCACAAGATCTTGGCCACATGACGCATCCAGCCTTGGATGGATTCCTGGATGCTCTTCCTCCTCCTCATCCCCTCACTCTACCTCACCTGCAATGTTGCATCCATTCAATTCCAAAACAGGAGAGCTCACCTTTGGCCCTCTGCTCTGAATTGTAATGGAACAATTTAGCAGCTAGTGTTTGTACCTCTGAGTAGCCAGTGTGGC
>OOFE01046463.1:0-16344 GCA_900323365.1 Monocentris japonica
GGAGACTACCGTGCTCTTGGGCACTTTCAATGCTGCAGAAATTTTCTTGTATCCTTCCCCAGATCTGTGCCTTGACACAATCCTGTCTTGCAGGTCTATGGACAATTCTCTCGACCTCATGGCTTGCTTTTCACTCTGACATACACCATCAACTGTGAGACTTTATATAGACAGGTGTGTGCCTTTCCTAATTATGTCCAATGAATGCAATTAGGCACAGGTGGACTCCAATGAAGTTGTAGAAGCATCTCAAGGACCAATGATAGAAGTAGGATGCACCATAGCGCAATTGCGAGTGTCATAATAAACTCCAAAAACCTGTTTTTGCTTTGTCATTGAGGAGTATTGTGTGTAGATTGATGAGAAAAAAATGAATTGAATCCATTTTAAGATGAGTCTGAAACATAACCAAATGTGGAAAACTTGAAAGGGTCTGAAAAGTTTCCATATGCACTGTAGGCTATATAGGTTCTGCTCCAACCAGTGTTTGCTGTATGGAAATAAACAAGGCTTGAGCAAAGTTCAACCCCCGGAATAGGCTGAGGACACTATGCACCTTATCTAGTCAACACTTGAATTCACGCTCAGGCACAGTGTCAACAGCTCTCTAAGTTTAAAACTGTGACCCAGTTGGCAGAAAGTTGATAGAAAACAATGCTAACTGTCTTTACACATTGTGTGTATGTGTGTGTGTGTGTGTGTGTGTTACAGAACCCAGTGACAGGGCTTCTGCCTGCCAGTGCCCAGCAGAGGGATGCATGGGTGAGGGATAATGTGTATAGTGTCCTGGCTGTGTGGGCACTGGGCATGGCCTACCGCAAGAATGCAGACCGAGATGAAGACAAGGCCAAGGCTTATGAGTTGGAGCAGGTGTGTTTGTGAAAGACAGAGATAGTGACAGCGAGAGAAAGAGTGGGTCAATGTGTACAATGTGTACACCAGTGGCTGTGTCTGTTCTACTGCCTATGTTGGGTTAAATATTTCATCTTAGTAAGCATGTGGTATGAGGCCCAACTGATGTACTAACCAATAGTTACAATTCTTGTGTAAATAAATGCTCAGGCTACAATTACATTTGTTGTTGCAATGGCGACTTTGATGATCTGATCCCACCAGGACACTGTTAACACATTTTCAAAACCAGATGGAAGTGGTCAAGCTTGCATTGTGATTGGAAGTCTGTGTAATGTTAATGTAATCCAGCCACAATGCATTTACAAGCAATGTGAAGAAATGGAGAGGAAAAGTAATGCAGACACAATACTACATACAGCCACAGCAGATGGCCTTAGAGCACCTGCCTCCCGTCAACCCTCCCTGATGGAATCACAGAAAAGTAGTCTACAGGACTTAAGATGAAGACATTCTGGTCTGCTAGTGACCAACATGGTTGATCTCTGTGGTGCTGATGTGACTGCTGTTGTTTCTTGGCAGAGTGTGGTGAAACTGATGCAGGGACTTCTACAGTGCATGATGAGACAGGTAATGCACACTCTTGAGGTTATTATAGGCTTTTGTAACACCTTAAGGCTATTGTAACAAAAATGTCAGTAGCTTCAAACAAAACTGAAATTGTCCAGTTTAAAAACCTTCCACCACTTAAGTTGTCAATCTCTACAAAACAGTTCCTCTTCTAATCTTGCCACAGCCCGGTTTTGGGTCCCATCTGACTCAGATTAAAAAACAAACAAACACTGGGCGAGAGACACATGCTTTCAGTAACGCCTGTCTGTGTTGGTGTGCTTATGTATTTTGTGTATGTGTATTTTGCATGTGTATGTGTGTGTGCGTGCACGAGCAGGTGGCCAAGGTGGAGAAGTTCAAACATACCCAGAGTACAGAGGATTGCCTACATGCCAAATACCATACTCCCACCTGTGCCACAGTGGTGGGGGATGACCAGTGGGGCCATCTACAGGTGGATGCCACCTCTATTTACCTACTGATGCTGGCACAGATCACAGCCTCAGGTAGGCTGTGTATGCATACATAGTCATGTGTGTGTTTTCTCTCAGTGAATGTTGTGAATGTGTTGGTGTATGTTGACGGTACCAGTGGCACAGTCAAACAAATAGCAAAGAAAATGCAAGTAAGTAAGTAGTAGTAAGTAAGTAAGTTACTACTTTCCTACAAAGAAAATGGACAGGGTCATCCAGAAAGCAAAGAAAATCACTGGCTGCACCTTTCCCCTCCAGAGTCGATACAAACCAGACACACCATCAAGCAAGCAAAGAAACTAATCATGAAAACTTCCCACCCAGCTCACCCTCTCATTCGACTGCCATCTGGTCCTCGAGACCTTCTTGAATTTGAATTGGTCGCTAAGTGTGTCACATTTGCGTGCAGGTCTTCGTATCATCTCGAACCTGGATGAGGTAGCCTTCATCCAAAACTTGGTCTTCTACATAGAAGCTGCCTACAAAGTTGCGGTAAGTAGCACTCTCAGAAGATGGAGGAGAGTTGCAGTAACTAAGGAGCACGGACAGGTAGAGGTCGACACCTAGGATGGGTAGCTGAAAAGTGGAAAGAAAGCTTGGAGAAAAAGGAAGGGATGATGCAAAAAGCCACAGGGGGTGTGGGGGGAAAGGGGAGGAAGGGGCTCAGAGATTGGAGAGGCTAAATTCAGGTTAGGGAGAGAAGGCACATTTTTTCGCCAGCAAGGTGGAAACAGAAAAATGGTGGCGACAGGGATGTGCAATTAGGTGATGAATACGTGAGTTGAAGAGAAGCGAGAGAAAGGAAGGGAGTCTGTAAGAAAGACAGAGAAGAGAGACAGCATACATGAATGAAAGCAGCCGGTATATGGAAGATTGTATATGTTGACTGGTGCTGTCATGACATTTTGTTTCTGTAGGATTATGGGATGTGGGAGCGAGGTGACAAGACCAACCAGGGCATCCCTGAGCTCAATGGCAGCTCTGTGGGCATGGCTAAGGTACACAAGCTAGAATTTACAATTTAACAGTAACTATCAGCATCTACAATTTAATCTTACAAACCCCAAAGTATGTTTTCTGGGTTTTTAAAAGGGTGTGTACATGTTTTTGCAGGCAGCTCTGGAGGCCATAGATGAGCTGGATCTTTTTGGTGCTCATGGCGGGCCAAAGTCAGTCATCCATGTTTTGCCTGATGAAGTGGAACATTGTCAGGTACTGCTGGCCTTGCCTCCAACTATCTGAACATTTTGAGAAACTACTGCTGGAATGGATCTATTCAAGCTGAATACAATGTCCGTTTAAGTGACATGCTTGCGCTCTCTCTGCTGGCCTTACTTCCTCTCCACCTTTCTGTGTGTTTTCCCCAGTCCATCCTGTGCTCCATGCTGCCAAGGGCTTCCACCTCCAAGGAGATCGACGCTGGTCTTCTGTCTGTCATCTCCTTTCCCGCCTTTGCTGTTGAGGACGCTGACCTGGTGGCTGTCACCAAGTCTGAAATTATAAACAAACTGCAGGTACAATCCAAGCACAAAAAAAATCAGCTTGTTCATTTTGACCTACTATGATTCTATTCTATTCCCATGTATATTCAAGTCATACAACACTGAAATGTCATACTTTCAGGGTCGCTATGGCTGCTGCCGCTTTATCAGGGATGGCTATCGTTGTCCGAGAGAGGTAAGGTATTTCTGTAGAGCAGGTCAAACAGGGATGCCAAGTGGGACAGATTTAGTGTGGGTAATATTGCATGATGCAGCATATAGAAAATAGACATTCCACACCTGAAGTATGAACTGAGAGAGAGGAGGTACACAGAATGGGTGGGAAATAGTCATAGATGACATAGTATGAAGACTGTCATTGCCTTTTAAAGAATTGCATTTCTCCTCCTTTGATGCTAGCCGGACTGTAAGGGTTATCAGTTTAGTCAATTGTTATGCCTCATTGATGTAATTTAAGCTGAAAGGTGCTAGTTTCTGGGTGTCTATCTCCCAGGACCCATCCCGTCTGCACTATGACCCCGCGGAGCTCAAGCTGTTTGAGAATATTGAATGCGAGTGGCCTGTGTTCTGGACATACCTCATTCTGGATGGCATCTTCACTGGAGACCAAGTGCAGGTAATAGAACCACGTGTGCTATCTATAAGCAGTATCTATTAAAGGACTACACCTACATTAGTAGTATCACCAAAATCTTTTGTGTCGGGTAGATTTCTCTGTCCTGTGCACATGCTACATACAGTACGATGACTGCCCATAGGCAAGAACCATTATCTAATGTAAGAAGACAGGCCTTTTAGTAATCCAGAGTCGCCGTTTTTTTTCCTGCCCATTCTCTCATCAAGTAAAGGGTATAGTTGACCAGTGGGCCAATATCCCAAAATATTGGAGTCGTCCTTTAATGCCTGGAGTCACTTTTAACAGCATGTCAAAATGACAAAGATGTATTGTAAACATTGTACAGGTGCAGGAGTACCGTGAGGCACTGGAGGGCATACTGATGAGAGGGAAGAATGGCATCAGACTGGTGCCTGAGCTCTATGCTGTCCCACATGAGAAGGTTTTGCATTCTATTTTATTCTAGTCTATTCTATTCTATTCTATTGAAGGGAAGGAGCTTATTTACAACTGTAGGCTCAGAATTGAAGAGGCAACAAAGACTTTTTGAACCAGTATAAAGGTCTCTCCAAGGATTATTTTGTGTATATTGCCAGTACAAATCTCATGGTAACCTTTGACCTCTGTTACCCCTCCAGTTAGCCAGCATGTGAATACTACAAATGGAGACATGAGTAGTCATATGTTTTTCAGTGTAAAGTTGATATGCCATGCAAATGGCAATATGGGTTAATAAAATAATGTCAGGTTAATTGTGTTTAAATGTATCCCTGCCCTTTTTAAGCAGGGTCCCTGGTATTAAGAGGGCTATATTTGTTGTATTTGTTGTTTGTCTTGGTTGTCATTAAGAGGCGAGAATTCACATCAGACTATAAGTGTGTGTTTGTCTGAGACATTGCACCTGTATATGATTCAACCAGAGTGAGAACATGTTGCCTTTTGCAGATGGAGGAGGAGTACAGCAATCCCCACACAGTGGACAGAGTGGCGTTGGGACAGCTGCCTCACATGTGGGGACAGTCGCTCTACATCTTGGGGTGTCTTTTGGCTGAGGTAGCTGATAACAAGGCCTGTGTTCACCACGTCTTATGTTAGCTATTCAAGGATGCACTAGTTGTGCATCTGTTGTTGCTATGACTATAAATAGCCCATTTAAAGGGTTTTCATTTTTGGACAAACTGAAATATTTTAACTGGTGCCTAAAAACATGCTACGCTAAAGACATTGTAAGGAATGTGCAATAACAAAAGAAGGCCCCCCCCTCTTTCTCTCTCTGTTCTAAGGGTTTCTTGGCACCAGGAGAAATAGATCCACTCAACAGGAGATTCTCTACTAACTTCAAGCCAGATGTTGTGGTGCAAGGTTTGTGTTAGTCATCAACTTGGGGGAGGCAATAACCTAGAGGTTAGAGAAATGAGCTTGTGAATGGAAGGTCACTGGTTTGAACCAAATGTCCTCACAAGGATAGACAAGTTTGCAAAAATCCCCCAAAGTCAGGACATTTTGCAGGTAGATCCTCACTATTTCAAGGGGCTAATTTGATTTCAATGTGTGATTTTGGTTTAGGGTTAAGATTGGAATTAGGATTAGGTTTAGGTTACAGTAAGAGTTGAAGCCCCCCCTCTACTCACCTCACAGATAACATTTTCAAACAAGCCTTGCGAGTCAATCATTGGTTTACAAGGCAAAGTAGGAATGACAGCTGATTTCTACCAATCAATAAAAGACTTTGATAGGTGAGACTGAAGTTGATTGGTTTCACCCTGGCACACCTCAGTCTCACTTTGACTGGGACTGTGATTGGTGGAAATAATCAGACATCACTTCTTGAACTGCTTTCTGAGAGGTTTAGAAATTTGAAAGGGGTGATACTGGAGGAGGACTTTAAGGTTAGGCATGAAGTTGAGAGGGTGAAGGTTAGGTTAGGGATTAGGGGACAAATCGGGAAAGTCCTCACATGTATAGCAATACCAACTTGTGTGTGGCTGTCCAGTTTGTGTTCTAGCAGAGTCGGAGGAGATCCAGGACTTGTTGAGTGACCATGGGATCAAGGTCCAGACAGTATCTGAAGTACTACCCATCAGGGTCATACCCGCTCGCATCCTCAGCCATATCTATGTCAAACTGGGTACCAAGCACTCCTTTCATTACACCATTTTTTAGTGTCTGTGTGTGTGCCTGTGTGTGTTTGTGTGTTTGTGTGTGTGTGTGAGAGAGAGAGAGAGAGAGAGAGAGTAACATCTTATTGTGCTGTTTCTTACAGGAAACTGTAAGAAACTAAATTTGAGTGGGAGGCCCTACAGACACATTGGAGTTCTGGGAACATCCAAATTCTACGAGATCAGAAACCGCTCTTACACATTCACCCCTCAGGTAAAACTGTAGCTCCATCTGCACACATCGACTCATGGGTTCACTCATTCACAGCATTCTGAACTGTGATGTTCACTGTGACATAGTTTCTAGTCAGGTAGAAGGTGTTAGTGCTGAAAATGAAAAATATTGATTACATTCTCATACATACATTCTCAACATTCTCTCTCTCTCTTACCACCTGTCTGTCCTCCTCCCTCTTCCCTTCTTTTTTCTGTGCTCTCTGTCCAGTTTCTGGATCAGCACCATTTCTATCTGGCACTGGACAACCAGATGATTGTGGAGATGTTGCGTACGGAGCTGGCCTATCTCTCCTCTTGCTGGAGAATGACTGGACGGCCCACACTCACTTTCCCCATCACCCGCAGCATGCTGGGTAAGGGACTTTACTCCAGGGTCATCAGTTGGTACTACAGTCTTCGTTTTCTCGGGAAACAGACAGTTTAACTGATCTTCACCCTGGGGAACACATTCAGACATGTAGAACCTACATTCTGGCATAGAAATCTTATCCAGCTTGCTAGCCTTCGTGGTTGGCATTTGTCAGTACAGTATAGTGCAAAATGATTCTGGCTTGCCAGAAAATGAATAGGGGATAATGGGGGTATTATAAAGGAGGAATGCTGAATAGTGTTGCCAGGATAGTGTCTGAAATTCACAAGTTTCATCCCTGCATGCACTGTATTGCAGTCTAGCTTTGCAATGCTACTTTTCCTCTATATGTGGTCATTGTAGCCTATGTCCTTGTATGTATGTTTCAATATTGTTCAAATGATAAGAAAAGTATTTCCATTGAACTTGGATATTTAATTTGGTGCCATTGTAGTGATTGTTCATTTTGTTGTGTCAGTTGAAGATGGTGACGGGGTTGATCCATGTATCCTAGCAACCCTGAGGAAACTACAGAATGGCTACTTTGGAGGAGCCAGGTCTGAATCCCTCTGTAACACTACACATAGGGTGTCATACTAGAGTGAATTTCAGAATTGATGGTGTTTTTATCAAAGATGTATGGATAATCATTGCTATCCAGTATATTATTACTCATACGTGTGTGTGGGTATTTTGTGTGATTGCAGGGTGCAGATGTCAGACCTCTCTAGTTTCCAGACAACTTCTTTCCACACTCGGCTCAGTTTCCTAGATGAGGAGAATGATGACAGCTTCCTTGAGGATGACAAAGAGGAGGATGACGAGGAAGATGACAATTGTGGGCCTTCAGGTAGCCCGGGAATGATGAAGAAAGTTTTTGCATTCCTCTCAGAGGCAACAGTCATGTTTAGTCAATCATAGTGTATATTTAAATCATGATTTACGGCTCACCTCTCTTTTCCAGGTAGCTCAAAATGCATGTTTGACCAGTACCTCAACCAGCTACTCCAGAGCACCACCACCAGGTGCCATCTCCCTCCCATCCAGAGGGGGGAGCACCATGTTTTCAGCGCTGAACACACCACTAGAGATATCCTGTCTCTCATGGCCCAGGTTCAGGGCCTTAACATGCCCAGTGAGTTACTAGAAATCTAATGATTCAGCCAAGGTGGTAGGTCGGTGATGTCAGCATTTTAATACTTTGTTGCTGTGTGTGTGTTTCAGAGTCATCCATGTATCTGCCTGTGACTCCTATCATGAACAAACACCGCAAATCTCTCAACCTACTTGAAGTTCCCCATCCTCAGCATGGCTCACACACAAAGCAGCACAAGGTTGGCACGATAGATCTGCACACCTGCAACCCTGTTTCAATGTGGACTTCATTGTTCTGTGTGTCTTCT
The DNA here is from genome assembly GCA_900323365.1 of Monocentris japonica. Classification (NCBI taxonomy): domain Eukaryota; kingdom Metazoa; phylum Chordata; class Actinopteri; order Trachichthyiformes; family Monocentridae; genus Monocentris; species Monocentris japonica. The sequence continues at coordinate 8,204 of OOFE01046463.1, forward strand.
GACTTCACAGTAGTCCTTCTTTTACTTCATGCGTATTTGTGTTACACTTAGTCCCACAGTGCTGCTGATCTGCATCTGCCCCGAGACTCCCAGGGCAACACAGACTTTGCAGAGTTGGTGAGACGGCTGGGAGAATGTCCCACTCTGCAGGACCAGGCAGACATCCTCTACATCCTCTACATCATGAAGTATGGACACAGAGACTCACAGACTGTCGGTCTGTCTGTCTCTCTTTTTCTCACTCACTCACTCACAGATCATTTCCAGTCTTGGCACACTAATAAATATGCAATGTCGTAATGCTTGTGATTTAAATGAATTGTTGTAATTGGCTACCCTGTGCTGTCTACTGCTGAGCAGAGGAGCTAATTGGCTGGTGGAGGTGTTGGGTCCTGGCCAGGGCGGGGCTAGTGTACGCTCTCTGTTGGAGGAGCTGTACGCACAGGCTGGAGCCTGTAAGGAGTGGGGTCTCATCAGATACATCTCTGGAATACTACGCAAGAGAGTGGAGGTCCTGGCTGAGGTCAGTGTGTGGCATCTTTTATCAGAGTGGCCAGGGTGGCCCAGCGATTAGTTCCTTGATTAAGGAACTAACTACCAGCCCCAGGGGTGCTGTTCTGTAGCTGACCCTTCCCTGACCGCCCTTTGCAGGGGGGCAGGCAAAAAGAATATTTCCCTATGGGGATCAGTAAAGAATCACATCATTATTATTATTATTATTATTTAATTCCATCTGTGCTTGTTCCACAGGCCTGCACGGACCTTATTTCCCATCATAAACAGCTGACAGTGGGTCTACCTCCTGAACCCAGGGAAAGAGTTATCACAGCGTAAGATGCAATTATTCAGAAAGTTGGTGGGGCTGCAGAGATTTGTGATAAAACTTAATTAAAATGATTACAAGAAAAGTAAACCAGCTCTTTCCCCTTCCTGTCTCTGTCCAGTCCACTTCCTCCTGAGGAGCTGAACACTCTAATCTATGAAGCCAGTGGTCAGGACATCAGTATAGCTGTGCTCACTCAGGTAAAACCTTAACTATTGGACTACTGTAGGACTTTTTAAGACACCAATCTTACTTGCCTGAACTGTGAGTGTGTGTGTGTGTGTTGGTTATCTAGGAAATCATGGTCTATCTAGCCATGTACGTGCGTTCCCAGCCTGCTCTGTTTGGGGACATGCTCCGACTCAGGATAGGACTCATCATGCAAGTGATGGCCACTGAGCTGGCTCGCAGCCTGCACTGCTCTGGTAGGAAAGCACACACACACACATACTAAAGCTAACACATGAACATACTAAAACTACCCTACACAGTGAGAATGCAAATGTGTGTCATACTGTTTTAGGTGAGGAAGCCTCTGAAAGCTTGATGAGCCTTAGTCCGTTTGACATGAAGAACCTGCTGCACCACATCCTCAGTGGCAAGGAGTTTGGAGTGGAGAGGAGCAGTGAGTCTCTTCCTTTCTCTCTCTCTCATTTTCTCTGTCTCTGAATATATGTGTCTGTGTGTGTGTCACACTGTATAGCGGAAAGGAGAGAGAGAAGAGAATGAGTTAGAGGAGACATGAGGTAAGATGAGACAGCTCAGAAGAGGTGGCCAGTAGAGCTAATGAAAAATTGTTAATGGAGAAAACAGGTAAAATGATAGACGAGAGAGAGAGGAAAAGGTTAAAAGATAGGGAGAGGAGTTCTCTGTTAGTAATTAATGTTTGAATACTTTGTGTTTTTATCTCTGTGCATCAGTGCGCCCTATCCAGTCGACAACCGCCAGCCCTGCCATCTCCATCCATGAACTAGGCCACACTGGAGTCACCAAGACTGACCGCACAGGCATACGCAAGCTGAAGAGCGAGATCAAACAGGTGACAAGCATGAGTCATAAAATGGTTAGATGATCAGAAACTGAATCTCTATCACTTTGTTATCACTAGTGCATTATCTAGAATGTGTTTCTCAGAATAACACTGTGCTTGGTTCTGATTGCAGCTGGATGACTCTCGGCCTCTGAGTGTGGGTTGAGTTTGATAACGTCTATAGGCATGTGGCTGTCCCATCGCCAACCCCTAAACAACAAAACCCTGTTCATAAACCACATGCTGACTCTTACCATTTTATTAGCAACAGGGCCCTCCATGGCTGGCGTTAATTGAACTTCATCACCGTTCTCATGTCAATAGGAGAAAATGGCATCATTTGTTTGTTGAATAGTCTTCTTTCTTGTGATTAGTCATGCCGAACAATCATCCGAAGAATCTTTCACATCAAGAAAGCATGTTGTAGCATTCACTTGCATTGTTGATTTCATAGACCAAACATCCCTAATAAAATGAACTCTATGTGGCTGTGATATCATCAAGAGTCTAGTGTGAGAATGAGATGGTGTCTCAAACTCAGTCATGAATTGAAGTGTGATTCCTGTCATCTATCATCCATGTCCATCTGTAGATCTTTGGCGGCGGTGTTTCCATCAGTAGCAATGTCACTTCTCCTCGCTCCACGGTAAACCATTTCACCCTACAGCACATCTGCTTTAAAGTAACCTTTCCTTGCCTTGTCCTCTAGGCAGTGTGTGTGTCTTGCTAAATTACCTTGCTTAAATTAAAGATCCACCCTCGGATACTCTTACACCATTTAGTTTTTTTGTGTAAATTTACTTTTAGTGTTGTGTTGTACCCACTTTCCCTCAACCTGCCTCATCTACCTATACTTCAGTTAGTGAGTTCCTACATTTCCCAGAATGCTGTTTGACAATCCAGAGAGCACGAGAGAACTCCAGGCGAGAAAAACGTGACATGTCATTGCATTATGGACTATTGAGGCTACTGTCAGTGGAGAAATTGGCAATGGATTTCCCTCTATGATTGCTGAACGTCAGTGCAAAATGGTGGTTCTAGAAAGAAGCCCGACACCAAAGCCTGATATTTACCGTTGATGTTTTGGATAGTTGATTTTTTTCTGCTAATAAACTCCATTTTAGCTTTGTTGCAAATATCTGAATGTAACGTCATGTTGTCTACGTTTGGCCAGTTATCCACTGGAATAAGACAAATACACGACCAAAAGGGACCTTGAAATGCCAGTAGCTGTTTTTTAACAGTGTTCGTGTTTTAGGGTGGATTTTTCCTTTAATGTGTCCGCTTAACTATCTTGCATTGTCCAGTGCACTGTAGCATGGTATGTGCTTGAATGTTTATTGCATGGACTGTATAACTATTTATCAGTGTTAGAGTCCTTTTTCATGTTTGTCTGGGGGAGCGAGAGTGTGTGTGTTTGTAACCTCTACCTAGTATCTTCCTGTCCTCCATCCACAGCGCTGTAGCAGCCCCTCCACCCCTAGTGGGATCTTATCCCCAGTGGGTGCTGATCCAGGTGATGGACAGCTGCATTGGGAGGAGAGGCAGGGCCAGTGGCTGAGGAGGCGCAGGCTGGACGGGGCTATCAACAGAGTACCAATGGGTTTCTACCAGAAGGTCTGGAAGATCCTACAAAAGTGCCACGGCCTGTCCATTGATGGATATGTCTTGCCCTCCTCTACCACCAGAGAGGTAGGAGCCTCTGTTCTTAGTGAAATCAAGAACTGAGAGGCATCTGTTTTCTCTTGGTTTACTGTGGTACCTCGCTACAATCAGATGAGATAGATGAAAAGTAGCTTTCAACTGAAGCTGGATTTAGGTCTTCCGATTTGTATGTCTGCATCGATGTGGTGGATGTGTGTTTACTTGAGTTTGGGCACCCTGTGCCCTATAGATGACAGAGGGAGAGATCAAGTTTGCGGTGCAAGTGGAGTCGGTCCTGAACCACGTCCCTCAACCGGAATACCGGCAGCTATTGGTGGAGACTGTGATGGTTCTGGGCCTGGTAGCCGATGTGGATGTGGACAATATTGGTGGCATCATCCACGTAGACCGTGTCTTACACATGGCCAATGACCTCTTCCTGAATGACCAGGTACTACCACTTACTGCATTGCTGCTGATTTAACATATTACTGTAAATGTCTATGTTTGACACATAGAGCAAGGTACCTGGTGGTGAGGGTTAGATTTACATTACAGCCATTTAGCAGACGCTTTTATCCATAGCGACTTACAAAGGTGATTTTGTGTACAGTATAGGTCCGTGCCATCACTTTCTTTCACTTCTCCATCCCCAGAAATCCCACAGTGCCAATGATTATTTTCTGGAAAAGGACCCAGCCACCGGCATCTGCAACTTCTTCTATGATAGCGCCCCTAGTGGCAGCTATGGCACCATGACCTATCTGTCCAAGGCTGTGGTCACTTACGTTCAAGACTTCCTGCCAAGTTCCAGCTGCCTGATGCAGTGAGGGCTCAGACTAGCAGGCCTCACTGCTCCTGACAGATGTTTAACATCTGAAGAGACGTTGTGATCGACTGACCAAAGGCTGCAAAGCTAATTCATACAGTGCTTGTTTGATGAACTTTACTTTTCCATGAGTATTTCATCTTCAGTGAATTGTATAGATGTGATATATATTAATTATTATATATATTTAAATAACACCATAGCTTTGGCAGCTGAATGCAAACCACTATTTTAATATTTTCTTTGTGACCCTGGACTGTAAACTTATTTATTTGCAACATGCCGCTCAAATATGATTTGTTTTCAGCCAATAACTAACATGCAGATCATGTAAATGTAAGACAGCAGGTATATCTGTATGTTCTTAGTCTTGTATGTATGAGAATGTATATTATATTACTTATATTTCATGAGCTGTTGCCTATCCTCTGATTGGATATATATAAATATATATACACTATAATTGAGTGTTATTGATGTTGAAACTTAATTGTTGTAACATGTTCATATTTAATTAAGTAGTATGGTGACGGGAATCCTAGTTTCTTTGAATGCCTGGTGATCATGTTTTTGTCTGTGGTGATATGTTGTTTGTATTGTACATCCCTAGAAAATTCATCTGTCTGTCTGCATGTGAATGTGATACCTCGAGCACCAAGTGCTGACATTTTGCCTGTAGCTTACTAATCAATGTTTTGTCCTTGTTACGCTGTTTGTCTAGAGTGAAGACAATCAAGTTGTTTGGTTTTCTCATGCTGGTACCATGATTTACTCATCTTATCATTCCTCATATAACCTCTGGAATCTGTTTTAAAGGAAATCCACCCTAAAACACTTTAAAACAGTTATTGGTGGTGTACCATACATGTGAAAGAGTACCGAGTGTTGATGTATTTACAATATTATTGATTTCTGTAATACTAAAACATTACAATGTAGAACAATTTACATATTTAACTGAAATGTAGTTTTTTTGCATTTTGTATTACAATGCAAAATGCAGATTACATACTTTAAAAGTACTTTATGTGATCATACAAGAATAATAAAACCATCATCTACTAAATCATCTACTTGTTTTCATCATCTGGTAATTTTAACTAATTTACTTGATTGCCATCATGAAAATATCACACAAATTGCTACTGCTGGACAGATCATCTTCATAATGTAAGCATCTGAGGAACTACTAGAGAAGTCTTAGTGTCCAATTTAACATCCATGTGTGTTAAGCGAGTTTCACAGGTCTTAGGATTATGAACCTTCCCAAGCACATACTCGATCATGTCACAAAACAGTGATACCCTACCTGTTTCTGGTTTCTTGTCATTTAAACCTAGATGAGGGCTGCTACAGAGCACAGCAGGAAGTCTGTCTAGTCAGACCTAAGGGAGGTTGCCTTCTAACTCAGCAGTGTTCAGTGTTTTCCTGGGCACACATTCCTTCCAGCTGTAGGGGGAGAAGCGGTGGGAGAGTGGGCAGGCGCATTTATATCCCCCTTTATGGTTCACACACAGGTGAGAACACCCTCCGTTGTTCCGACTGCACTCATTTATGTCTGGAGGAGAAGGGGAGAATTACTGTTGTACCTTCAAGACGTAGAATGAAACAGAAAAAAATGTGTGTGGTAGAGAGTGCAGGAGCATGTGTGTGTGTGTGTGTCCACTGACCCTTGCAGTGTTGTCCATCTCTTTGGAGTGTGTATCCTCTGGGGCAGATGCAGCGATGAGAACCTGGTAAGTTGATACATTGCCACTCACACCTGCTGAGCTGCAGCGTTTCCTCCTGACACTCATTTATATCTGTGTGTCGACAAAATGAGTCGGTGATTTTTTTGTTTTAAGAAGGCAAAACAGAGAGTGGGGAAAAGGAAAGACTTCTGATGGAAAAAAAAGAAACCAATCAAGGATTTTAGGATACAGTACTGTAATGTTTTCTTAACAAATACAATATTTCTCCTACCTACACACTCCCTCAGAGCCTGTGTGGTTGAATTGTCAGGCGTTGGTGTGAGGGGTTGTTTTCTGTACCCAGGAGGACACTGCGGGATGCAGCTCCATCCGTCTCCGGCCAAGATGTGCCCGTGCATGCAGGAGCATTGGTAGAATCCTGGTGAGTTGTGGCACTGCTCCATACACGGCCCTCGTCCCTGGTTAACAGCACACTCATCTATATCTGGACTAGCAAGTACAAACAGTTTTTTGTAAGATGTGCTTTATCGAGGACAACTAAGGAAACGTTTACATGATTTCGATCATGTGTAAACCATCCTACTATCAATCCTGTGAAGGCACTGAAATAAAGGCACACTGACAGAAGAAATACTTGTTTTCTTCCACAATAAGATACTGAATAATACACAAGTTCAAATCAACATGTTTTTTTTTTGATATGTAGCATTTTAGAATAATTTACAATATAATAATAATTTTGAAAACAACAGAAAAGAACGAGCAGTGGTTTTACAGTAATTAAGTTGAGTGTCTCCTAACCTTGGCAGTGGCCATCTACGGTCTGCAGGCTGTAGCCAGAGGGACACTGGCAGTGGAAGCTTCCAGGAGTGTTAACACAACCAAACAAACAGCCTGTTACAGCGACAGGCAGAAGGCACTCATTCACATCTGGAGAGAGGGAGGGGAGCAGCAACTTAGCAAAATAAATAAAAATAAAATGAATTCAATTTTAATACATTCTTTAACACACACCTGTACAGGAGGTCTGGTCATGAGCTAGATGATAGCCGTCATTGCAGCTGCACTTAAAGGAGCCAAATGTGTTGACACATTTCTGCTGACACTGGTGCTGCCCCTCCACACACTCATCTAAATCTACACAAACACACATACACATTTTTACAATTTAGCTAATACATTTAACTACAGCAATTTTAAATACGTTTAACCAATAAAATAAGTGAACATACACGTACACAAACATGTGCATGAACACACAAAAACACAAGCACTTACTGTATGTGCACATGCATTGATGTGGATTTGTGGATTTAGTGACACACACACACACACACACTCAAGCACATGTGCACAGTGACGCAAACACAAACGTGCAGTAAAAGCCACACTGTGAGATGAAAGAGAACAGCAACAGATGAAAGGTGGTCATGTTCTCTACGACCCTGAACCAAGCTGGAATCTGAAACCTCATTGATGTCTCTCGATGTTTGCCTGCTGTTTTCGCCCGTAATGAGCTAACCATAAAGCAGACTCCGTTTTCTTCATGTGTGCCCTGTTATAGAAGAGACAGGAAGCAAGGATGTGTGGAAAACAACTCAGCCAGGATGTACATCATCTATGCTAGCTTCCATGGCGTGGCCCAATCTGACGCTTCTCTATACACTCACCGGCCACTTTATTAGGTACACCTTGCTAGTACCGGGTTGGACCCCCTTTTGCCTTCAGAACTGCCTTAATTCTTCGTGGCATACTTTCAACAAGGTGTTGGAAACATTCCTCAGAGATTTTGGTCCATATTGACATGATAGCATCACGCAGTTGCTGCAGATTTGTCGGCTGCACATCCATGATGCGAATCTCCCGTTCCACCACATCCCAAAAGTGCTCTATTGGATTGAGATCTGGTGACTGTGGAGGCCATTGGAGTACAGTGAACTCATTGTCATGTTCAAGAAACCAGTTTGAGATGATTTGAGCTTTGTGACATGGTGCATTATTCTGCTGGAAGTAGCCATCAGAAGATGGGTACACTGTGGTCATAAAGGGATGGACATGGAGCAATCCAAGCCAGGCTGTGGCATTTGTAGGCTGTGGCCTGTTCTTAGCTGACAGGAGTGGCAC
>OOFE01046465.1:0-11771 GCA_900323365.1 Monocentris japonica
ACCAAAAAAACCAAAGGTTACCAAAAAAAGACCGTAATTTACTTTTTTTTTTCCTCAAGTGTTGATGTGTAAAACACATACTGGCTAGCTTTACTGGCTGCAAAATTCATTGTGGGTTTTTTTTTTCGTGTTTTTTTTAGTACATAACAGAAAAGGTGATGCATATTTTAAAAAGACATCACAATAAACATTAAGGTCTTTTGAAGAGAATATTCCTGTCTTTATTTATAATAAGTAAACTAAATTAAACATTGACTGTAACAAAATGTTTTTAGTTTTATCTAAAGTGAATATATTATATATTATAGCAAATTTAGCTTTTGTTTATGGTAAAATTTAAGTTGTAAAGCAAAAAAATGTATTAAATTGACCTACATTAAGTAACATTTTGGCTTGTGACTAAAGAAAATATATTGATTAAGGTATAATTAAAAATTATAGTTTGTACTGAATCAGAAATTTAACTTGAGAAAAGTTAATAAAATTGCCTGTAACAAAAAGTGTTTTAATTAGTTTATTCAAAAGTAAAAACTATACTTAAATGTAATCGTAAATATTAGGTTTTTCCAAAATGAAAAAATTAAGTTGTAACAAAGTAAAAAAAAATGGTCTTATAATAAATAATCTTTTTACTTTGGGTGAATGTAAATTTCTGTCTTTGGCAAAAGAAATATTTTGATTGATATTAAATCAAAATTTAAGGTTTCAACCAAATCATAAATATAATTTGAGAAAAACTAATAAATTTAAGTGTAACAAATTAGAGTAATTTTTTTAAGTTGGTCCAAAGTACCATTTTTTTCAGTGTAGCTATGTTGCCTCCTCAAAACGATGTGACATTGTGAAAGCAAATACCAAAATATCAAAAAATACATGATTAGCCTGTTCAAAACTTTGTAGCTGTAGACTGCTACGTAGATGCACTCGGAGTCTATCGCACTTCCTACAATCGGTCAGAATAGAGGGGCTCATCTACCAAGGCGCTTGCAGTGTGTAGAATTTACTAATGGCCTTAAAAATGCAAGAGTCCAGCAGCAATTCACAATTTGTGCCACCACAGGCAGCACCTGAAGCTGATACAGTAATGACATTTTTATATACTGGAAGTGCAACATACTGTTTAGGTCTATTGCTGAAAATGTGCTGTTTGCAACATTATTGTTGCAAGCTAAACAATGGTTAACTAATCATACTGTTCAACAGTATCAGTATCAGAAAGAGTTTCAAAATGACTGAGACAAGAGAGAGAGGGTCTCAATCATTTAGATACTGTAAATAGTTTGTAAGCCCATAAACCAGCTTCAGTGACTTATTTCCTGTTTGAATTTGGCACACAATGCAGGTTACACCAAAAAATAGAACAACAATTCTGTGGATCAAAGGTCCAACCTCATCTGTGCATCATTAGTATTTATTTCGCTCTACCGCATATCTTCCATTTCTCCTTTCCTTCAGATTCAAAAAATAAATTGGTGAAGGAGTTGATGATTTCCCCTTTCTCAGTTGCTTTCACAAATCAAATCCTGTCAGAATCAGATCAGTGATTAAAAGAAAGATCTCACTGATGCTGCTTCAAAGGTTGATAATTATTCAGCATTAGTGAGTGGACCACGTACACATGCATTTAACTTGTTCATTTTGAAGTTGATTTATTTTAAGAACTTAGTGATATTATTGTATTATTCTGTACTATTTGTATTTCTGAACAAGGCCTATTCCATATGCACGCACAGTATTCCCCTCTCATGAGTTATGGTAAAACGGCTGCCTCTACAGCAGGATTCAAGATGAAGGGGACTTTCATATAGAGGTGACAGCCTTGTTATAAACTTATCAGTGCAGGAGGAATAATATCCGGAATAACTGCGTGCTTTAATGTACATCGGAGCCCCGGGCTTTGAAGTTCACCTTCATTATCTGTTGGTGGGATGTTTGTGAGCAAATTCACATTTGTACAAAGGCCTCGGCATGTACAGTTTTAAATGTCTTTGATCATGTTTGACAGCGACATGAGCGGGAACGCGGTTGGAGAAAGTACCCTGCAATATGTGATGCGGCAGAGAGAAAAACCGCTTGGGGTTCGCCATGGCAAAACTCTTCAACTGCTCTGGCTCAGAAGTTTTCAATAATTGGGGTTTGCTTTTAGATGGTGTGAAATGACAACTTGTCATTCTCTCATGCACAATTCCCTTTGCAGTACAGTACTCATTACAACGGAAATGTTTCATGGTGTCACCATTACCAGTGAATCCCCTTACCCACGTGGCCCATGCCGGAGCGCTGTAATATGCACACCGCCTTGTCCGATTCAGAGAGGAACATCAGAACATGGCGCTGTGTGAAATATAGGACAGGCACCTTGAGGCCAAATGTAACTCTGTCAGGGGATCAACTCAAGTCTCCAACCCAGGAAGAAAGTCTGTTTTGGGGGGAGGTGGATGAGAGCAGTCTTCCCCCGAGGTCTGGGGGCAGCACCGGATCGAGGGCCTAATTAATCACAAGTCTGTCGGAATTCAAAGAAGACGATCCCAGGCCCTCGCCGCTACATCTCCCTACAGGAAAATGCAATTCTCTCCTCGAAACCGAGATGTCAGGGCCCGAGCTATCATATCAGGTCCCGGGAGGGCAATGGAAGTGACGAATGCAGCAGGAACTCAAGCACGCAGTCAGGATGTTCTTACGTTAGAATCTCGTAACAAAACAATAAGATGTATCAGTTTCAGTGGGAACAAGATGGGGGTTTTCGAGGGGAGGGGTGGGGGAGTCGACACTTTACCTCTCTCAATCTGAATAGCGTGCTCCTAAGCTAGCTCTCTGGAGCAGTGTCAAAAGGCAAAATGAATCGCGGTGCTTCGTGTGCACATATTTCCGCCATTCTGGAGCTGTCAGCACAGGATGGGCGGTGGAAGTGATGGAAGTGGAGAAGTGAAATAGAGAACGGGGTTGAAGCGAGGAAAGTAGGGAGGGAGCACACTGAACACAAGATCAAAGACAAGGTAAATAGTCCGCTGTTGAAAACTTCTGTGGAGTTTAAGAAATGTACGTTGGCATTTCACCTCTAGGATTAAGGATCGTTGGTGAGGAAGGCTCAATGCCTTTCCGAGAGGAAGTGTTTATCATTTACCACAATGCCGTAGTCATTTGGACAGCGGCGTCTTTGTGTGTCAAGCCTCGCAGCTATATCGCTCCCCTCTGATCGAGCTTGTGTTTACACTCTGATCACGGAAAACGGGGAGGCAAACGGACGGCCTTGGATTCACAGCAAACCACCGGCTCAGGATGCCAGAGGCTAGCTCCGCTAATAAGGCTGATAGTAGACAGTGCTAATGTGAAGGGAGGCTTACAGATGGAGCAGCTAATGGTATCCAACAAGCTATCTGTCGGCCACCAAAACATGTTAGTTCATATCAACACACAATGGATGGTAAATTGCAGCGCGCCTCCTTACAGACCCACTCTGCTGCATTCTCAAGTAGAGAGGGAGAGAGATTTGAAAGGAACATGGTTACCGGCCTTGGACAGCTCATTCCAGGCAGTGTACGGCAAGTTGTGTTGAATAAGAAGTGCAACCAAGCAGGGCTCCACTGATATGGGCTTTTGAAGACCAATACTGGTGCTGATATTTTTCTATTAACAGCTGCCGATAGCTGCCTATAGTCAATATCTTTAGATTTGCCCAAAAAAATGACACGTATTCAGCGTTACCAGAGCTATTAGAGTGCAAATACATCATTGAAAAAACATAATTGAACAATTAAATGAATAATTAAAATGTGCAAAGAAAATAAAAATGTCATTGCAAGTTTTACAGTTGCTAATATAAGGAGAATAATTTGTTGAATTGTAAATAAAAATACATAAATCTTGCCCCTCATTCAATAGGCAAGAAATTCCAACCTTATGCACTTGTGTTAATGTAGCAAAAGATATTATATTCCCTCTGGCATGCCACATTAGGTCTTGTGTTCATATAAATGTGACTTGATTAGCCAGTGTAGCTGAAGAGCTTGGCCAGCATGGTCCTTTGGCCAGTGTTCCACAGGCTGCTTTATTCACAATGCTGCGAGATAATAAGGGAGGGTAAATGGCATTTCCACAAATACGCAAACAGCACTAAAGACTGCCTGATGGTGTCAAGCCAAGGTAAACGTTTGGCCAAGTCGATACAAACGCCATATTGACCTATTCCATTGTCCTAATTGATCTGCTCCTTGTTTACAGTATTGAATCTGCAAAAATCAGGCTTAATCACTGGAAAGCAAATGTTCTGTCAATGGAGCAGAGCTAAGTGGGGTGGTGAGTCGGGAAAGGAAAGCAAAGACGGAACAAGCACTGAACATTTCACTGTTTTAGTAGAATCGGAAATGTCTTCAGAGGAAATGCTAAAAGTTGACATGTTGAATTGTCTTTATTTTATGGTGTTTTCTGCCATCTGAAATCGGGATATTCATCTCTGATGACATAATGAGAGATTGTTGACGAACCGAGATCTTTGCAGTTGGGGGAACAAAGCAGTGAATTAGAACAAAATCATCTCAACTTCAAAGGCACGTTAGCGGAGTTCACCGCGGAGCCGCATGTCTCCCAGCGAAGATTATCAAACTTGTTAGATGTGAGAGAGAGATTGAAGACAGCGATATGGAAAAGAAGGAAGGGAATGTTTGCACCTCTCATGCAATAAATTAACTGTCATCTCATCTCTTTGTCACCAAAGACAGGACAGGGATTTACACTTTGAATAGGTAATTGCCAGTTAGTCTCAAACAATTATCAGGTACTGAATGGGAAAAACGGCAGAAAGGTGTGTAACCGACATCAGCGTTTGCCTTTTAATAGAGCAGTATAAAGAAGAGAGGGGAGGGAAAGGAGTACATTTTGAGGCCAGATATGGCTTTCGAGGTGGAGAGACCTATGGGTACAGGTACTGCTCTGCCCCCTGTATCAGGCCAATTCTCCGCACCGGCAAACTTTGCATCCCCCGGAGCTCTCAAAAAGTGCTCACTGCGAAGAGCCCAGGGACATTGTGCAGTTTCACGCTTCATTTCGTATTTTACATCATCACGGTGATATAGACCGTCCCCAGGCAGTTAAAAGATTTCAACCGCAATACGATTCCGGTTCTGTCATGGCTGCAGAAGATGCCCCCCTCCGAAACTCAATAGCCACCTTATCCACAGTTGTCCTCAAGAGTGCCAAGGCATGCTCACAACCAGACTGCCAGCAGCAATTTTAGTCTGGCCTCCATGGTATTTGCTCTCTTCCCGTCCCTGGAACTTTTTTTGAGCCAAATGCAGGGACAGAAGTTCTACGATAGCATCTGCAGATCATATGCCAGAATGCACATGAAATTGAGTGTTTTAGTATTTTAGGTAGCAGTGTCGACAAAACCTTTATGGCTTTATGGTTGTAAAATGGGTTGGGATGTGACGTGGCCTGCAGTGTGTGTCAAGTGTGACAAGAAATGAAAAAGCCTCAACGCTCACCAGTCTTCTGAACATGGAGGTCGGCTGGATTCTAAGCGGGAGATGCAACGCAAAATGAAGATCAAAGAAAAAACTGTGAGCATCATTCTGTACATGACTGGTTTGCTAATCAGGATGTTTGTAACACCAGTGGGCTTTGTGCAAATACCCACCAGTCTTAGCAGCATTTGTTCAAGTATAAAATTGGCAGCTGTTGATCACAGGATCGTACTAATCAGTCAGATGTTAAGTGTTGAGCCTGTGTCCACATTTTTGGTTTCACCAGGTTGATGTGTAGACTACTTTGGTATAATAATAATAATAATAATCTGTATTTACATAGAACTTTTCAATACACAGTTACAAAGCACTGAAAGGTGTAAAAAACATAAAATCAACAGCAAAAGCAATACCAAGGCAAGGAAAAATGGGGGTTTAAAACAATTAACACAAGGTCATTACATGGAGGATGTGGGTCCTCTCAGAGAGACGAGAACACAGAGAGTTTTGTAATCTACTGCTCCGCCTAGATAGCGCCCATTTCTAGGGCTAGTTACACTAGGGCTAGTTGTGTGGTGCGGCTAACGTTGAGACATTTTCACCTTGAAATGGCCAAAACACAAACTCGCCACCTCTGAAAAAAAATCATCTGAAGCGATCATTGGTTGGTAGAGACATCTTTTTCAAAAACCTTAGATAAAAAACAGTTTGTAGTTGGGGCTTGCAGTTCGGATGACACAAGGGTCAAGACTCTGGTTTCTGAAGAAGAAATCGAATCGCTGCATTTTTAAAACTAGGAGGGAAGGGTAATTATCAGAGAAAGACTGATAATCGATAAAATGGTCACACCTGACTGATTCAAATACCTCTAGAAGAAACTTCATAGGGACAGGCAGAGAACTGTCACCATCTCCTCCAGGACCAAGGGAGGAATGGCTTCAAAACAAGCTCTTCGCAGCAGGATTAACAACAGAGACAGATAGGCCCCTGTCTGAGAGTGAGATTCGCAGTCTAACATCCTGTACTTTTTAACTACAGAATATTAAAAATTCCTCCCACGTTACAGGAGAGGCTTCGATACAGTCAGTCAATAATAGCGAAAAAGCACCCTAGAGTTATGGCGGTTCTTCAAAATAAAAGTCAGAGGTTACTCTCGCATGTTTAACCACTTTCTGGCGTTTCACCATTACGTCCTTCATATTAGCAGTGTATGGTCGTCAGAACAACATTGACATTAGCCAGCACTTTGGCACAGTAAATCCCAGACATAATTCCTCTCTCATCGGACTAATCACTGATTATGAGATCATGGTGCTGTTTTTTCTCTCTCTTGAACCCTTGAGACCTGATAAATGCTACCATATGTTGGGTGTGTGTGCTTGTTAATGCTAAGTTAGTCTCATGTCTTAAGTCTTATGTATACCCAGCGATACAGACCACACGGTGCATGAGTAACATTGAGTCATCAGGACACTGTCTAATTATTAATTGCTGCTGCTGAGATGGTTTTGGAAACTCCGTGTCATGGCTTATTATGACTGCATTTATGGTCCAGTGCTAACAATTGATTAGAAATATACAGATGTTCTATATTCTTCAAAGAGGTCTCAATAATTACTGTAGCAGCTGCAGGGCTCAAAGTATGAATTTGCAACTGGTTGTTGAAGAGGCAAGAGTTTTGTTACGTTTTGTTATGTTACAATATACCTATTTAAAGAAAATTCCCCAAAAATATATTAATCTCTTTATCATCTATCTTTTTTTTTTTTTTATCATTTTTTGGATCTAAATATTTAATCAAATGTCCATGTTGCTACTCTCTATCACCAATGGATATAACACAACAGTGAAAAGAATCCTCTGGCACACAGTAAGTGATGCACTTTTTGAATAAACAGAAGAAGAACTGAGTAGTTAGCATGAGCAGCAATAGCCACCATGGCTGAACAGAGTGCCACCTACAGAAACTCAAACTCCATCAACAGAAAATCCAAGGACAAAGATGTCACAGTGCTGGACACACTGTTTGATTGACAGGTGATCTCTGGGAAGTGCAGTGCAGAAACACCACAGCAATGAGCGCTGAGCACTTAAGGTGGCAACAAAGTCAAACAAAATGAGGAACTTGAGGATTACCACTTTAATTATACTGTTAATTAAAGGTGCACTCACTAATCCAAACACATAAAGTGATGTGGATGTGAGATTAAAGGCGCAATCATTAATCCAAACAGATGTGGCCCGGTCACAGAAAGTTCACCTAAGGGATCGGGGACAATTCTTTTATTGTTCCCAAACAGATAGCTGAATGTGAGCCAGTGTATATTGAAGTTGTAAAAGATTTGTTGAAGAATTTGAGTAAAAGAGGACACATTTAGACTGCCGTGGTATCCACAGCAGGGGACTCATTAGAAAATAAACCCTGAGGTGGCAACTCACATCTATAATATCATTTTACAGGAAGTGTAGCTATGTCGGTTTTCAAAGGGAGATTTGAACCGCTTGAGTGAGTCACAAGCTGTGATTGTAAATGAGTAGAAAAGTAGAAATATATACATGTTAATGTTAGAGCTTGGTACAAGAGTGATGTTTTTCACTATAACATGACCACATTATGTGATTTTATATGAAAAAATATTGATTTTAGTCACTCTTCGAGCAATCACTCAAAATAAATTCAAATAAATGCTTACTTCAAGATGATGAAGATGAAACCCAAATAATGAAGAAATGTTGTAAAATACACCCAATCTTGATTAGACATTTGATTTACTCTCTATTAAAAGACAAATTAAATTCATTCAATCCAGTTTAATGCACTTTATGATACAGTGTAATCAATCAAGTCAGTGAGCAAAGCAGGTGAACAAAAAGAGATATTCATACTGATCATGAATCCAGTATTAAATGTATTTCCATGGAGTATTGGTGTGTGATGATTTAATCCCCCACACATCCAGCTGCTCTGATTTGCAGAGCCGTCTCCACTGTCACCCAGAGACAGTGTGTGTCGGAAAGTCCTGAGATTTAATAAACAACTTATTGGGTTTCACACCCCCGTCTGGGATCACGCTGACGAGAACTCTCCAAGACTCCATTAAACCTCCCCCATTAATTTCATCTCCTCCATCTATTCACATGAGAGGAGTGGATGAGAGGTGATCACAGCATCGGCTCTGCAGTCACGGACAACTCCAGCCTGAATTGATAGCATAGGCATCGCCATGGCTACAGTGCAAAATACTGCTCAATGAATGGAGGTAATGGCCTACCTACCGTATGCTCCACCTGACAGGCTTTAATGATAAAAGACAAGAATTAACCTCAGAGTAGAAGCAGCTGAGTTGTTTGTGACAATATATATAACAGCAATTATTTTCTTGCTTTATATAATAAATGCATATGATAATATAATAATAAATGAATAATGATAAAATCTGAGTTGTTTTTAATAAATTTTAATACATTATTATTTACTGTTGTATACTATATTATCTTAATATATGGCATCAATAATAAAAACGATAAAAATTCTAATAAAGCACTGATCTAAAAGCAGAGTTTATAAGGCGCTTTACGGGAAGGAATAAAAAAGCAAGAATAGAAAAATACATCATGAGGCGATAAAGGGAAAATATGTTAGAAGATTAAATACAGTACAAGCATAAAATGAGATGAGCTAAATTATGAATTATTATAAATGTACTGTCTTCTGACACAAAGTTATTGTGTCATTTAAGTTTTTTTTATAAATAAACAATTTGGTAATTACTAGCAAACGAGTAAGTAATTTTGAAGTGAAGCCCCGCCCCCATGTTAAAGCAGCTGAACAATTGGTCAGGTGTTACGCCTCTTGACAAATTATCTATTTTATATACGTCGACAATAAACCATCTGTCAAAAAAGTGGAATTGACGGATATTAAAGTTCCAGTTTCCACTCCCAGGTCATTGAGAGCCGACCTTGTTGGAGTCAAGGAATCGACTCTTTCGGGTTTGATCATCCACTGCTTTGAAAGTTACCAGAATACATTACATTACAGGCATTTAGCAGATGATTTTATCCAAAGCAACTTACAATAAGTGCGTTCAACATAGGTAGGCAAAAGAACTACTAGTCATCAGAAATTGTAAGTGCATTTCCTTCATAAACAAGCATCTAAGAGCATAACCAGTGCTAAAGGAAAAAGTGCAATAAGTTAGCTTCCTACTTTTTATTTAAACAGATGAGACAAATAAGTGAAGCAAATAAACAAGAGCTAAGACAAATAAGTGAAGCATATAAACATATAAGCAAGTGCTAAGAAAAGTAAGTGAAACAAATAAACAGGTGCTAAGAGGAAGGGTCAGGGTAGTGTTTCTTGAAGAGGTGGGTTTTCAGCCTGCGGCGAAAGATGGGCAGCAACTCTGCTGGGGCAACCAGTCACCTCAAGCCAGCTGAATGGAGTGGTCGAGCGGGGGTGTAAGGCTTGACCATAGCCTGGAGGTAAGAAGGAGCTGTTCCTTTCACTGCTGTATAGGCTAGCACCAGGGTCTTGAACTGGATGCAAGCTGCTACAGGGAGCCAGTGTAGAGAATGGAGAAGGGTAGTTGTGTGGGAGAACTTGGGGCGGTTGAACAGATGAGCTGCAGCTTTCTGAACAAGCTCCAGAGGTCTGATGGCAGAGGGAGTTGCAGTAGTTCAGGCAGGAGATGACAAGTGCCTGGATGAGCACCTGCGCCATCTCATCAGTGAGGGAGGGGCGAATCCTCCTGATGTTGTAGAGTAGGAATCTGCAGGAGTGTGTCACTGATGCAATGTTTGCCGAGAGCGAGTTGGTCATCCAGAGTCACACCCAGATTCCTCGCAGTCCGAGTCGACGTCACCACAGCATTGTCACTGGTGATGGCCAGGTCTTGGTGCAGACAACCCTTCCCCAGGAGGAACACCAGCTCAGTCTTGTCCAGGTTGAGCTTCAGGTAGTACATCGACATCCACTCCGAGATGTCTCCAAAATGCAAGCAAGAGAGCGGAGCATCCTGCATGATAACTTCATCACTTCCTGGCACGTAGCAAGGGAAAACAAACCATTCCTCTCCTCTATGCTTGCCACAGTTTTTCTCACATTGTCAATATTTTATTCTCCCCTCCTTTGCTTTCCCTCCATTCATCTTCACTTCAGACAGTGGCTTACACCTGAGGGGGTCCTCCACAAAGGAAAGCAATCTGGAGCGAGTGAAGGGGAGGGCAGGGGCTGATCCACTGAGAGATGCTGAAGAAAGGGGGTGGGAGAGAGAGAGAGAGAGAGAGAGACAGATAATATGCTTTTGTTCCCTCATAAAAGAGAGGACCAAACACATGGGTAAAAGGAAATGCAAATAACTCCCAGGGTCTTTAAAGCAGGGAAAAACAGATTCAATTAAAACAGGTGGTGTTTCAATAATCGGCTGTTTGGAAAGCGTTTTTTTTATGTATTTTTTTTTATAATGCACAAATCTCACATTGTCTTAATATATCCTTGCAATTATCAGTTATTTTATATTAGATTATTTTTTCGATAATCTTCATTTGCTCTAGTTATTTATACCCTATTTTTGTTTGATGTATCCTGTTACTACTTGCTGCTGCAATGGCCCAATTTTCCCCACGGAGATCATTGAAGTTTGATGTAATTTAATCTAATCTAACAGCAATAACACTGTCGACTTTTCCTGCTAAAAGATTTTCCTGCTAAATGATATATAAATGAATGCTTGATAAATGTTGTGGTTCTCCGCTTGTTTACAGGTAAAACTGTAGTGCCTATGAATAATGAAGAATTAATTTATTAGGTCTGGTCTGGGTTTATTTCAGCTTCATGTTCAGACAGCCATAATGTGTGTGTGTGTGTGTGTATTCTTCTGAACCAGTTTGAGTTTTAGACCTGCAAAGTGAGGACATTTTGCCCAATCCTCACTCGGGCTGGCGATATCCAGCATATAACCAGCAGTAAAATAACTGAGCTCCTTAAACTGCTCCTCATTTCTGCAATATACAGTCATGCTTGAAAGTTTGTGAACCTTATACAATCCTTATTTAAACCACAAATACATGATACACTCAACAAAAACACAGATATACCTGTGTGCAAAAATATGTGAACTCCTTTAATCAATAACTTGTGGCTCTTTCATCAGCGATGACTTGGAGTAAATGTCTCCTAGAGCCACTGATCACTGATCAGTCTCTTCATCTTCCTGGAGGGATTTTCTCCCACTCCTCCTTACAGAACTCAACCACCTCAGTGAGGTTTGAGGTCTCACATGAACAGACACTTCAGGTCATGACAGC
>OOFE01046465.1:11791-23855 GCA_900323365.1 Monocentris japonica
GCTTGTTTACAGGTAAAACTGTAGAGCCTATGAATAATGAAGAATTAATTTATTAGGTCTGGTCTGGGTTTATTTCAGCTTCATGTTCAGACAGCCATAATGTGTGTGTGTGTGTGTGTGTGTATTCTTCTGAACCAGTTTGAGTTTTAGACCTGCAAAGTGAGGACATTTTGCCCAATCCTCACTCGGGCTGGCGATATCATGATAATGAATTGCTGTCCTGGCAACCAGCAGTAACATAACTGAGCTCCTTAAACTCCTCCTCATTTCTGCAATATACAGTCATGCTTGAAAGTTTGTGAACCTTATACAATCCTTATTTAAACCACAAATGCACAAATACATGATACACTCAACAAAAACACAGATATACCTGTGTGCAAAAATATTTGAACTCCTAGAGCCACTGATCACTGATCAGTCTCTTCATCTTCCTGGAGGGATTTTCTCCCACTCCTCCTTACAGAACTCAACCACCTCAGTGAGGTTTGAGGTCTCACATGAACAGACACTTCAGGTCCTGACAGCAGATTTAGGTCAGACTTTGACTTCCTGAGCCATTCTTTGAATCATCATCTTGTTGGAAGAGCCACAAACTGTTAGCTTTAGCTCTCTGACTGATGGCCTACAGAAGCTCTGAAAGGCAACAAAAAATGGGGGTTTCTCTTGGGGGATCTTTTTCATACGCTCAAAATAAATTGTGTTTTTCTCCTGTGCTTACCTCATTATAATGACTTACTAACAGAAGGAAAACGTTTTTATGGGGGTCCTTTTCATGTAACTTTTTTTTCCTATTGTGCAAATTGTGCAAGAGTTAAGAACAGTGAACATTTTTTCAAGTCAAGTCAAGAACTTTATTTGTCACATACGCATACAGGATGTGCAGTGAAATGAAAAAGTGGCAATGCTTACAGGATTGTGCAAAAAAGCAACAGTTGCAAAAAAACAATATTTACAGTAAAAAACGAAGCACACTATTTACAATAGGTATCAAAATATAAAATCTATTTTTTATCTATTTTAAATCTATTTTTCATCTATTTTTATCTCAATAAATTGAGCTATGAACAAATAAAAAAAATACCAAATTCAGTTCCACTGAATTTTGACAGTGATGATGATGATGATGATGGGCTGGTGTGGTGTGGAAACGCAATAAATTGTACGAGACCACTCAAATATAGTGAAATCCTGACCTCTGGTGACTGAAATGAGAATAACATGCTATCTATTAGCCTAAGTTAGCTGACATTACATGTAACGTCAGCTTACCTAGAAAGAGAAAATGATGTGATCAGCAGGGTAATTACATTGAACATTGAACAAAAGTGAACTTCTACATTATAAAGAAAAGAGTCGGCAGCAGGAAAACACCTACTGAAAGCATGGCTGTGCATATATGTGGATAAGGGTACATCCAAGAAACCATCTTGTAGTGGCCTGTGAGATTCAAACCCATGATCCATAAGGAACTACATGAGGAAATGGGCCACTTAGATGCAGACAGGATAATTGCATAGCCAGAGAGCCAGTGCTTCTGTTGGCCAAAGATGAGAGAGGAGATGGAACACTATGTGACAGGAGCATGCCAAGAAAGAAACACAGAAAGCCAAATACAACAACAAAGAAACCCTCGCAAGACCTCTGCTCCATTTAAGACAATTTCGATTAACTACCTTCATCTAGAGAGAAGCGACGTAGAATAAATTCTTGTGATAGTTGACCACAAAATTTGCAGTGGCTTATGCCACGCCAAAAAAGTCCAGGAAAAATATCTTTGACGGCTTTGTTCTGAGTTGAGTTGTTCGGGAAGCTACGGAGCTACAGTGGAACCCAGCATTCGAGAACAACGTCTCATCATCCCCACTCAAACATTGTTAAGTATTCTCCGAACACTTGAAGAAACTAAAAAAACGAACCTGAAGGACTCCCTAAACTCAACTGGGTTTTCTCCCTACTTCCTTCTCTTCCATTGATCTTTTGTTGACGAGAGATGAGGAAAGGAACACATAGTCTCATGCAGGATATGAATAGAAGTGGCAGAAGTCAATGCAAGAGGTTGATGATGAACATCAACAAGCAACAGAAAGAGGCCAAAAACTCTACAACCAGAGAGCATGGAAATCTGCCCTGGAGCCTGGAGATCATGTTTTTATCCAGTGCTATTTAACTAGTTATCTTTCCCCATATGTAAAAACTAAAGGCATTTGGGGCAACGGGTTTCCATGCGTTTTTCTAGTAAAGTCAACTAATCTGGGTGTACAAAAAACAGTGATGTGGGAACCGAAGACAAGGCATCTATGAATCCTCCTCCAAGATCTGGCTTCTTCTCCTAAAGTCAGCATATTGAGCACAAGAGTTAATAAATAGCATAATGTGGTATTGAATATGATGCTATTTCAAAATGTCAAATACCCTAGTATACAATAATAATGGGGTACTGCCAAACCCTAGTCCTTCCTCAGGGATTAATTTAGGTTTAGGGTTTGGGGTTTAGGGTTAAGAGTAGAATTAAGATTAGGTTAAAATGAGGGTTAAGGTGAGACAAACATGTTTGTTTGTCTATGTGTGTGTATGTGTGTGTGTGTCTGTCTGTATACACACCAGTGAGAGAGAGAGCTTACACCTCAGTGTGTATATGTGTCTGTGTCACACTGTTGTGACTGAGTAAGATGTGTGGAATAGGCTAGACAATCAGCAGCCCATCCACCCATGCAGTTTCCTCCCCAACTCTGTCACACTCCAGAAATTACCCAGCAATCCCTGCCCGCCTGGCCGCTGTGGGTTTACATTACCCTACAGCAGCACCAAATAAATCACCACCACTGCACAGCATTTCCTTATCCACTGCATCACAAGTCCCCTCCAAAGACGTGAGATACACCCAAGGGGCCAGAAAGTCTACGTCAGTACCTACGTTTGGCCTAGCAGTTAGAGAGACCGACCCATCACCGGAGGGTCGCTGGCTCGATCCCTGGCACCACCAGGAGGGTGTATTCCAGCTGTGAGCTGGTGATTGGTAAAATGACTGGTGCCACAGCTACGGTGCCCACCAACACTGCCGAAGTGCCCTTGAGCAAGACACTTAACCCCCAACTGCTCCAGGCACGCTGTCCAATAGCTGACGCCTGCGCTGTCCTCTGTCCTGAAAAAGTGCATGTGTGTGGGGTGATGTGTGTATATCTAGTCAGAGGTATGCGAAGAAAGAAATTCACTGCATGTGTACATGTGTTAGTGCCAAATAAAGTTGATTCATCAACCAGTTATTCTTCTTTACAAAGTTGCAGTACCACAGCCAGCCAGTAGGGAATGGCCTCTTTCCCCATAAACCACCATTGTAAAATTAATAGCTTAAACATGTAATGAAACAGTTATAGCATCTATTAATGATAGAAAAAAAAGTCCTTAAGCTAACAGTTGCCACAGATCATTTTTAAACATCCACAAAATACCCATAATCCCTATATGTAGGCGACACAATAACTTTCTGTTGTTTATCTATTGATTCTACTACCAACAATAAAAGCAAATATAGGACTATAACATGTCAATGGTTATGCATGCGTGGATTTTCTAGACCAATTAGCATCAAGTATGGTTGTAGGTTCATGTGTCAAGATTAAATTGATGCCAACAACACTAATAATAAATACTGTTAACTGTGTCTATATGGTATCGTCCATGTCGATTAGTCAGTAGTCTCTGTTTGGATGATTTTAGTGTAGCTTGTTAGCTTTAGCGCAGCCTGTTAGCTTAGCTAGGTGTTGATAATTTTCAAAAAGATCTCAGACACCAACTACTTACTACCTACTAAAATCTACATATTGGTAACTCTACTTGCAAACAAATATTACATATCAATGCAACCATGACCTGCTGTATAACACAAGCAACTGACAAATGACAAAACGGTAACATTCTTGTCTGTGTGTGTCAGTGGATGTGAGCATGACTGAATGACAGAAACTGTTTTCTAAAATAGGTACAAGATCCCTCAGCTCTAGCTTCACAGACCTCATTAATACTACTAATAATAACAATAATAATAATAATACCAAGATTTGTCAGTCTTAATATTAAAAATATTGTCAATGATTAAATTTTCCTTATGATGCAATGTTACTGTGTTTTTGTTTTGATACTCAAATCATATTGCCAGTGAAACTTGAGCTGCTTAACCTTCATGACTACTTTCCAAAAAATGAAAATGTTTCATACTCTACTGATATTTAAACAGCTTGTTTCAGAAACTTCAGTCATATTGAAATGAGGCAATAAATAATTAAGTAAGTGCATGAATGTTTGTGAATATGCATATGAAATAGTTAGCTTTGTACCCACATAAAGCTCATATTGACATTACACCATATTCCTTATTGAGGTCTCCAAGTCCAATACTCCATCTAATGGCCATTAGCCAGATTCTGATCATGACCTGGTTGAATACTTGACTCTGATTGACTAGAAGTTGGATTTCTGTTCCCTGTTGTGCATACCTCATTGTGTATTATCAATTAGTTTAAGAAGCATTGAATTAAAGGTGTGGCGCCCTCTGGCTTGGGCTAATTTTGGCCTAAAACATCAGTTTAGTAGTGCAGCATTCTCCCTTATGCAATGGACTTTCCATTCCTTCTTGCTGCCAAGTTTCGCCCTGCACAGTGGACAGGCTTGCAGTATCCCCGGCAGGGTTAAAAGCTTCGCGTTTTTAATAGAGCAACACCTGCGAGGGCCCAAGCCAGTAACGAGAGTCTTGAAATAAATTAGCTGGGCCTTATTGAGATCTGTCACTGGCGAAACAATGGCTCCACTGTGCCTCCAGAGCTCTAGCAGCGGCGCTTTCCAAATCTGATGCCTTCACTTCCTCAATTTCTCCCCGCCGACAGGCCTGCGCCGCTTCCATCTCACACTTAATTACCATTTCATTTTTCATTTGCCTCCAGAGTTGGCCCCCGAGGCCCGAGCCCACAGCCCCGCTCTCCAGATGATGGAGGAAAAAAAAACAATCAAGGCGACCTGAATCCACGACATAAAATGAATGCTAATGGCTTTACCTCTGGAAAAGTGGAATTATGATGTGGGCTGTAGAGTGGCTTTTAAGGCGAAGAAAGTCACGGCCCCACTCAAAGGATGATCTGTCAACTTGATCCCCAGGTAGGAAATTAGCAGGGGGATTGAGAGATTGGTGTCTAGAGATTTTTCTGCCAATGAAAGTGCATTCTTTTTATTGAATTTTGTGTCTATTTTAACAATCCCCTAAATAAGTTCTCATTTTCTCACCAAACTCCCATTAAGTCTTCATATGTTTGTCCTGCAAGTCTATATAATTGCTGCTAAACCCAAAAGATCTGAGGCTATATAATAAATGAGCCTATAAATGAATACTATCACATAGAACTACCTTACAATGCTGTATTTATACTTTATTTACACATTTACATACTTTATTAATCCATATTTATATCAAATATCTTGTATCTATTTGCTGCATTGTTTTTCCTGTGTGTTTATACATACTCATATTTATACATACTTCTACTTACATATTGACTTCTATTCAAATAGCTTCTATGGTATTTTAATGCTTTTATTGTTTTCATATTTCTACTTTTTTATTGTTTGGCCTATTTTTATATTCTATTTATGATCTTGTAATCCTGAATCCTATTACTTTTGCTGTTGCAACGACCTAATTTCCCCACGGGGCTCAATGAAGTTTCATCTAATCGCATCACCTACTTCAATTAGCTTTGTATCAACTGACAAACAAGGCTGTGGGCCATTAATGAAGATCAATCGACCCCAACGGGATCATCTACTCCTTAACAAAAACCCAAAATGTCGAACCCTCTTGCCTCATCCATTCCAGCCTCTGATCGCCTCCGCGGCTCTCGGTGTGTCTGCCCGGTAATAAAGCCTGGTGAGGGTGCCGAGTTATTTCCAGAGAGTGTCCCTTCTGCACGGGGGACGTCGGAGAAGGGTTGTTAAGAGCCCAGGCGGATGACGGCCTCAGTCTTCAACACCGGAGACGTGAGGAGAAGAGTGTTTGATGAATTGGTCTGGGTCCTGGAGTCTCCAAGGCCTTGTTCCGGGGCTGCAGCAAGCTGCCAGAAAGGCACCTCTGGGGCTGCTGGAGTGCGGTAGTAATAGAAACAAAGCACTGAGAGTCTGGGTCCACCTGGCAACAGCTGTAGTGTTATGCCTCCTCCTGATTGTACCTGGAATGGCCTTGGAAATAAGCTCCTGGTTGTGCAGCTGAGGTTTCGATAAAGCTACTGTTACTTACTGAGGTAACCCCCCCTAAACTCAGTATGCCCACCTTTTTAATTTGCAGTTATCTACCTTTTTAGGATGTCATTTGTGTTATGTAAATTCATTGTATACATCATAGTAAGTAGCATTAAGCTGGTGTAAGTAGGAATATGGCATCTTTTTAGGAGAATTCTTTTGAAAATATAATTGATTTTTATTTCTATTGGTGGTTGTTTGCCTGATGATGATCACAGAGCGGAGGTCAAGGTTTATCCTTCTTTTTATTTGCCACATTACTGGACTAGGCAAACCAATTTACAGATAGATTCATGTGCATATGTATATTTTATTTTATTAAACATATTTTAGAATCTCAGCGTAGCACTTCAAGCAATTAACGGACAACTCGGATTGACCTGAACGCCTTTCGGGTCGATGAAGGAGATGCTGCAGGGCGAGGTCTAATCTTCAAGGGCGTTTGTCATCTAATAAAGAGAATAAGAGACACTCTTATGTGGTCCCTGTTTCCACAGAGATAATCCACTTCAACTGATGGGAAGTTAGCACCCGGACCGCAAAGAGACATGAATTCATCTCAGAGGTCAGATCAATGGACGCAAGCCATGTGCGAGTCTCCCCCACTTTTGCCCTCACAGTGCTCGCTAGCCAATGACACAATCAATTTCACACACTCAGCCAGGGAAATCAATCGCAGCCACTCGTCCCATCTTAACACCCAGCCTGCAATTTAGACAAGAGGCTGCTCAGGACCAAATGCGTATTTGCCGATGTGCGTGCATACGTGGTTTTCCAAGGAGTGTAAGTGTAGTCGGTGTTCTGAATGGATGCCAAATAATTCAGTTTGGATTGAGTTTGCCGCTGGCGAAATTAGTATTTAAAGGAATGGTAATCATTCTTTGGAGAGGTATTTAAACAGGGATCAATGGGAATATTTTGATTTTTGGCCTCCGAGGGAGTAAAGCCCCTCAGCACCTCCCTCCCTTTCATCTATCCAGAATAAAAATGAATCCGCCGCGACAGCCTTCCAAGTTGCAAGGAAGCCGTAATGATTTCTGGGCTTTGCATTCGCTTGCCAGATGGGTTTGATATTGCTTAGCGGAGCAGGTATCATCCATCTGCCAAGGGAACACATCAGCTTTGTGCCATCAAATCATTTGTGCAACGTTAGGGCTTTGTTTAGGGATTTGTAGTAGTCTAGGGAAGGGTTTCTAGGTCTGTAGGTCATGTAAAGGAACAGTAGGGTCAACTCTATACAATGATACTGTCAGTCCTTACGCATTCACAAGAACATTGATCATCCAATACTCATGATAATCCAAACCTCACCCTGGAGACCCATTTCAAACCTTCCAACAAGGAATTCAAGCAGTCGATCACATTGCTAATACCCAATTGGATTTCTGCTATATATTACATCAGGTGAGACTGAAGTAACATCTGTTTCCTAGAAACTGGTTTAGTAAGCAAAAGAAATGCAGGCTTACAGAAATCTGAGGTAGCTGTCGATCAATGATGAGTCGATTCACACGAATCAATCGTTTGTTCGGTGAATGATATTGTAAAGCGGACGAGTCGAACCGGTTCGCCAACGGAACTGAATCGGAATTTCAAAGCGGTGTCTGCAGTCGGACTACGCTTTGGAAAGTTCTAAGTAAATCGATGCACTTGTAAACACAAACCACGGACAGTTAGCACTCTAGCTTGGCATTAGCTTCAATGCTACTTGGCTAAACGGTAGAAACATGACTGATTTGCTCGTTCAGTGGGTTAGCGGTTTGCATTTTTTTACATGAGACAGTTGAATGGGACAGCTTGGAGCAGCAAAGAAAGGTTAACCTACGTATGGTAAACTGTTAGCTAGAATATCAGCTAGGTTGTGCTCATAAGGCTGTTCTTTTCCCACCACTACTGAGGACCACTGAGGCTCTTACTGTTTTAAACCCAAAGTGTCCTTGCTCCTTGCATTAGAGGGCACCCATAATTGATCCACTCAGGCCCGGCGCCTGAATAATTTTGCATACTGTATTTAGAGCAGACATCACAACCACCGAGATAAAAGAAAACTGGCATGAGAGTTCAGTATGGAGACTCACACTCTAATAGGGATTTGCGATGGACAAAATGTATCCATACTGTCCACCGCAAGAGCTGATATTGGCTACCTAGAAACCTCATCTTAATGATAAACTACTGCCTGTGATCAATTGGCAGGCTCGCTGAATGCGTAGGTTGCGGTTTGAAACCGGGGACATTGTTTCGAAAATAAGCTGCTAGTCAAAAGACAACAAGTATTCAATTAATCAATTTGCATCCATCTGTTCGGCTCGCAGAGAAATCACGAATGCTCACTGTATATGAAGTCAATTATAAACTCCATCCATCAACCTGCCACGGCGTTCGGCGTAGTGGAACGGCGAGGTGAAACACTTGAGTGTGGAAAATATGCCGCGCTTTTTACTCAAGACTCGTCGCCACAGTCTTAATAGCATCTCTGAAAGCTGGTATCGACTTAGTCATATTGGTATGATATCTGGTTCAGCACAAGTTGGTTTCTTAACAAAGATAAAGTTTCCCTTTCATTGAATAGGAGTGGTGTGGTCATCCTGCCTTAAAGAGCTGCTAACCCTAAAATAATTTCATTAGTCTGGGTTTCAGTGGAGAGTTTTAGTGTCCCGTGATGGTCTAAATGGCTTTTCCACCCAAGAGTAGGCATGAAAATGATCAAAATTAAAAAGTAATTGACTAGTGGCACAAAATATTGGCTTTTGGTGACTTCAGTCTAAAAATATTGCTATCAGCCTTTAAAAATATCATATTGGTTGAACTGTAGTGAAAACTGAATTCCCTCAATGCAACACTTTCTTTGATATGCATCACTTTTTTTGATATCTTTTACAGGGTGTTTTACATGAAAATGTCCTGTAATGTCCTCTATAAATTACCAACTGTTTGGCGGTTATTCATTAGAGTGAACTGGGGAAATGCACTCTGACTTTATCCACTGAGGAAAAAAAGTGTTTTCATATCCAAATTTGCACATTTGTATTATATTCTTTGAGTTATGCGTCGTAGAAAATGTGATTAAAAAAAAATGTGAAACAAAAGCATCAGCAGACTTGTCCAAATACCTTTCAGCTCACTGTCTGTAACCCAGTGGAGGGGCAACTTTTAAAAGGCTACTTACCTGTACCCCAAGAGTCGCTCTATTCCCTGACTTGACAACATTTCAATTATGTCTTTTTTAATGTAAGAGGTGGAGGTGTATTTATATGTAAAGCAGCTGCCTAGTCCTTTCTGCTTACTGTCAGACAAGCATCCCAATCACTAAAAGTTGGCGTGATTACTAGAGGCAAGGGCACCGGCAACTGTGCTGTCTTAGGCAGAATTACAACAGGGCTATCAATAACAGTTAAGAGCTAGCGGCGGCAAGCAGAAGAGTCGCCGGCGAGCAGGAGTCACTTTGAGAAAGTTGGGCTCAGTCGCATCACACACCTTGTGCTTTTTTTTTTCAGGATTTCTTCATTGCAACGCTTAAAACTTGCAACAATAAAACGATCATGTCCAAAAAAATGAAATCCACAACATTACAAAAGTATCTGATTTTTATTAAAAGACTGATATCGGCACATTGATATATCGGTCTAACCCCAATAGCACCGGTCATACAGAGTATGAACTATGTGCCTCAGCATTCTGATTGGGCTTGGAGGGATATTAGTGGGCCAAGGCCTGAGTTTTCTAATTAAAACTTTGCATGTACAAACTAATTGTCTCCCAAAGCCATTCAACACACCCAGAGATGAAAATGAATGCTAATTCCAGGAGTGCCCAGAATGTGTAATTTAATTAGTGCTAATAACAACACTGTTCAAAGAGCGGTGAACTGGAATTGTTTCTCCACAGTGATACAAAGAGAGATTATAGGCTATAGGGGCGTTTGCACTTTTTCACTAGACCGGCTGCTTGAAGGCCGTGTGAGAAGAAGAAGAACTGGTTGATGAATCAACTTTATTTGGCACTAACGCATGCAGTGAATTTCTTTCTTTGCATCCTACCTCTGACTAGATACACACACACACATCACCCCCCACACATGCACTTTTCTGGTCAGAGGACAGTGCAGGCAGCAGCTCGCCTGGAGCAATTGGGGGTTAGGTGCCTTGCTCAAGGGCACTTTGGCAGGCACTGTAGCTGTGGCACCAGTCATTTTTCAATCACCAGCTCACAGCTGGACTGCGCCCTCCTGGTGGTGCTGAGGATTGAACCAGCAACCCTCTGGTGATGGGTTGGTCTCTCTAACCGCTAGGCCAACCTGCCGCCCCAAAGAGATTTATCCGTCTAACTTTAACAATATCTTTGGTTGCATGAATGTAGATGTGGTTAATGCCTCGGTTTGGCACAACGTTTATTGTAGGTCCAAGATATTCTGCTTTCCCGCTTCATATGATGCTGGGTGATATTTGACTGATTTCTTTATCTAATTAGAATGTGTGTGTGTGCAACTACCTATCGCTAGTGTATGTTTCACTTGAAGGGGTTGATGCAAATGAAATGAGTTCAGTAGATCAGTCGATATACTGCATACCGCTCTGAAACATTCCCTCCGCATCTCTAACATCTCCAAATGCTCTGAAAATTTCAATCAACCTTCATTCCCCTAGGATTCAGATAAATGAGGTTCTGCAGTAATTAAATGTCCGCCACTCGTTTGTTTGTGTGTGTGTGTGTGTGTGTGTGTGTGTGAGAGTGTGCAAGGCGTGTGACTGAACAGGATTGGCCCTTCAGTTTCACAAATAAACAATGACAAAGTAATTACCGGAACTTGACGAAACTATCATGGCGAGCCGAGTAGATGAGCTGAGTTGCTCAAAGCCTTTCCCCTGTCAAATTACTGTCCTGCCATGTTCCTCATTACTAATCCCGCGAAATGACACAGGGTTGAAACAAGTCTGCCTTCTCTCTTAATTGTCTCATCAGGTCAATAACATAGGCAGGGGCTATTATACGTAGAGAGGGATACCTATTGTTGTCTATGGCTCACGACTTGGGCAGAGTGAAAATGAAAAAGCAGTGATTGAGATATTGTTGTATTAGAGGTTTGAGTGTAAGGAAAATGCTTTAGCTAGATAGAAAGCTAGATAGATAGACAGATAGATGCGTCACTATAGAGAAATTGGTTTCTCTTCCTCTTCTACGATGGATTTCTCCCTGTATGATTGTTGAAAGTTGGTCTAGAAAGAAGCCACTCTTGGATTCTGAGGAGCCGAAAACTTAAACTTGAAATCTATTCAACGCCATTGTAGCTGGACATATCTTGGGACCCAGAAATGTAACGTACATCACCAAGAGCTGTTTTTTTTAACAGGGTTAAAGTGTGTTTTTTCCCTTTAAATCAATTTGGCCTGTGAATATATATTTCATTAAAGGCACCTTGCCCACATTTAACAGTGCGCAAAGATAGATGTTTTTACACTGAACTATTTCACGCACCTTTTTACATCATGGCATGGGGAGTGCATTTTCACCTGGCTCCTACACATTATGTTTATATTGTGCAGAAGCTAATATTCTATTGTCATAAGGGTTCCAGCTTGTGTTTATACATACCCACGTTTATATACTTATTATTATTTATTATTATTATTATTATTATTATTATTATTATTATATACATTTACAAAGCGCACAAATTTCATGTCCATTTGCTGCACTGTTTTTGCCCTGGAAAATATTTTGGCATATTTTCGCACTACAATTGTAGCACTTGTATGTTTACATAACTTGTCAATAGCTG
>OOFE01046465.1:26287-43904 GCA_900323365.1 Monocentris japonica
AATGCATCGGAACGGGCCAAAAAGCCAAGCCGGCAACGAGAGAGCTCTTTCAGACACATCTCAGAGTTCATCATCTATTCACAGAGGTGTGACTGTTCTGTCATTTGTATCGCTCGGCGCCTCTGTCTGCGCAAGGCAAATATTTTTCCGATCAATCCGCCGTAAAAATGTCGTAAGTGATCACTGAATGTCTCTGAAAAAGCTCTGAAGGCGTTAACTCTTGACAGCTGGAAGTCTGTCGTTGTGTCTGTACACGATGAACCTAACTTTTCTATGGCTTTTCTTTCTGAGGCATAGACTACCTATTACATGTTGCACCAAAGCAGCCATTTGGACGAAAAGTTCAGGGCGATTCTGTGTTCTTTCTTAAGAATTTTTTCTTTTTCTTTTTATGCATCTTGGTGCAAATTTTGTGAAATGTATTACCAAACCATACAGAGGATGCAATGCCTACAGTCAACAACTAACACTTCACATAGGATTACTGATGAGTTGACACCGTGAAACAAGCCGCTATAGGTACAGCAGCTAATTACAAGGAGACTTCGAAAGGGATGTGTTTTTTATTAGATGACAACAGTTGTTTGCTGGTTAATCAGTGCATCACGCTTCATATGCTGACTTCCAGTTGGCTCATGTGGAGGGGATGTTATACGTTGCAGTGGTTCCCCGCACTTATCAGCCATTAAATATTTACTATTAGCCATATGCAATCCATCTGACTTCTGCTTGAGGGTTATTTCTTCATTCTTCAAAGTTTACTAAAGCACCTCTTGCCGTGTACATAGGACACATTCAAGGCATGAATTGAGTAGTAGGGGAGACCGGGGCACTGTGGGACGGGGGCAATGTGGGACAGACTAAAAATAGAACGTCTCGCTTGGATTTCATACCACCACACAGCATGTTTCACCAGTGGAATCGTTCTATCGCCCCCTGTCCCACAGGGCCCCGGTCTCCCCTATTTCAACAAAAATCTGATTGTGAGTGTTTTGCCTCAGCATTAGCATCCGCGCTGTTTCGGCTTTGATCCATCAAGCGGGGCTTGTTGAGCAAAGGTTCGCACAGCGTGAGAAGGAAAGGCATCCCCCCCCAGTACAGAGACAATCCACAGCAGCTCATGCCAACACACAGCACTGAATACAACTGTGACCTGTGTGGAAATCCACGTTGAGTCCCTGGGCTAAATAGAGTGCTGGGGTAAAATGAAAGGCCATTAAATATCATCTGGCTCAGGTCCATCAGGCTGAATGAAATTGCATTACAAAAGAAGAATTGAATTCCCCTTTTCTCGGATGAGGCATGATGGGTGCTTTAATACGAAAAGCAGAGAAGCAATTTATTTCTGATTCAGCACAGTGGTGCATGCCTGCTCTTGTCAGCCCATAGGCACTGGTGGTGTCTGACCCGCCAAAAATCACCCGTTTCTCAACAAGCGCTGTGGAAAATGTCTCAGACGACGAGATAGACTTGTACCGCCTTGTATCTCTTACTCCTGTTCTTTCTGAGGGAACTCTCATCTCAGATGGAAAGGGGAAAGGAAAAAACGTTGATGTGCCATCCATCGCACGTGGTCATGATTATCATCAACCTGCTCAAATCCCTTGCAATACCACAGCGTTGTGATATTATGAGATTGTTTCTGTCCTCTGTATGCTGCAGTGGCCCTGAAGTGCAATACAAATGAATGAAGTCAGAAAAGACAACAAATCAGAAAATAAAACACAGTAAAGTGGCTTATACCGTAAAGGGTAGTTACCTAGTGAACAATGATTCCTTATTGCTGATTGGATGCACTGTTTGTCTGTCTGGGAGAAACAAAAGTAGCTGATACTGGAACTTCACAAGCAAACCGGGGAAACCGAAAGACAGTTCGTCCAATCAGCGACGAGGATACATTGTTCAATACGTACCCACCCTTTCCTGTTTGAGTCACTTAAATGTGTTTTGTTTTCTGACTTACTGTTGTGTTTTCTGATTTGTTGTTGTGTTTCCTGATTAGCAGTTGTTTTCTGACTTGTTCATTTGCTTTGCACTTCAGGGCCACCGTAGTATTCAGCTCAATGTATTTTTTACGGACCATAAATAAGCTCTTCCCCTCTAGCTGGAGCCCCTCCCATTCCTTATATACATCCAGGCTCGACCAGCTCCGCCTCCTCCAACGACGGGCGCATGAAGCAGAACAGCAGCCAGTCAGAAGAACAGAAAACTTTGGTATGCCTCCCAAATTGTCTTTTTCATTGAGCAGATCAAAGGTCAAAAACAAAAATAAACAGTGGTATTTCTAATCAAAGATGAAGGAACCTGAGTAAAAAGTAAAAATGTTACCTGTTGCACCTTGTGCCATTTTCAACCCATTTGTAAGTCATGTTTGTTACTTCACAACATGACATTTAATAGCACATTTTGACACAACATCTCATATGTTGCCACTGACAGTTCAAAGTAAATCAAATGTGTGTTGTTTCAAACACCTTAAAGCCACTTACATCTGCACATTTCATCCAAGTAAAGTCAGGAAAACCAGCATGAAACTGCCACATTCTCATTCATCCGGTTTAATACATTTTATTTTTCAGCTGCCGTCAATTACATTTAGACACGTTTTGTTACAGAAAGTGGCCTAACCGGTCTTAATAAATACATTAAGTACAATAGAATACAGTAGCTGTAGATCCTCTGAGCTGGAGCAACTTTTTTCCCCCCTTGCTTCATTTCAAATTGATTCAATACACCACTCTAATAAAGTCCTTGCCCATCTCGAATATGAAGGTGTAAAACATTGTGATTTATTTGCCACTCTGCTATACAGCCAGTGTTTAATAGCTTGTGGGTTAATTGTTAAGGTGTACCGCGGGTCCCTGTGAAAGGATCAATCACACATAGCCGTAATAATGACTTTCTAATGTTCATTGAGGCCGCCTTCCTGCCCTGCAGAGTCCGCCTTTATTCACACATCATGGCCGACTGCGGGGAGCGCTTTTTTACGTCCTTCTGCCAGATGAAGGGCATATTCATTTCTGCGGGGCCGAGCCGGCGCGATAAATCAAGGCATTTACAATGGAAATCCGGTGCGGCCCCGGAGAAGTCCTCAATGCGGGATCACTCAGCTTGGATACACTAGTAGACGCCAGTGTGTGCAGGGGTTTGTCAGCCGTCCACTGCATCGTTAAGGTGCCATGTGTGTGTGTGTTTTCCTATGTATTATTAATGGTCTGGGGAGCTGGTTTGTTATTCATGGGAAGTGAGCCTTGAGGAGTGTGCCGGGGAGGTCGGAGAGTGAGCGCTGGTGGAAGGCAGGGAGGTACAGCGTGAGGTAGTAGAGTACATTTGTAACAAATCAGCCGACCAAGGACGGCCAGAAACTTTATGCTCTCAAAAGATTTTCTAAATGAGAGATATTAGATTTTTTCTGTGTGCGTGGATAGCGCTGACGTGGCTAGCATGGCAAATAATCCTTATATTCACATTAGTTTAATACCATTAGATTATGCTATTGATGTTATTATAATAGCATCATGCAGATTATAGACAAATCAAAAGATAAATACCCTGCTTTCTCTGTAACTCGCCACACACACACACACATTCCTCACACAATTTCATTAGTTTCAGTGGAGAGTTTTAGTGTCCCATGATGGTTTAAATGCTGTTTCAGAGGCTTTTCCACCCTGACAAGAATAAAAGATAGCAAGAAAATGTTGGAAGCCACTTCACTGCAAAGGATAAAAGGATTAATTGTTTAGCACGCACAAGATAATGAGGTGCTTGAAGAACAAAACAGAACACAATGGTAGACTTCTATACATGCAGGATAAGCAACACGTTTCAAGCTTAGCGCTCTTCCTCTATGGAGTCATAGGTGTGAGATATAAAAGAGTAAATCTGTAAAAGAATAATAAAATAAATGTGGAAATATAAGGAGAAATAACAAAATATAAAAGATTTATTTTAATTCATTTTTATCCCTTTATTTTTCCTTATTCTTTTCCCCATTGTTTTTGCTTTTCCCTATTGCTTTTGCTATTCCTTGAAGGGCCAAGCTGTCAATCAACTGGCTTTGGGTGGGCCTTCCTGCCCAGGCCAAGTAGTCAATTCCTGCACACATGAATCCTGCTTTGGCGGGAGCTTTTTAGCGCGGACAACAGGAAGTAGACACGACGCGTACTTGCGCATGCGCAGTGTGAATGCAGTAGCCGTTTGAATGAGTAGGGTGTCTCTGCAGACCGGAGACTTTGAGAGGACGGGGTAAATTTCATCATTTTTTAATTTGGCCAATCAGAGGCTTACAATACCAATACGTCGCCTGAACCAGTTGTCAATCAGTTTTTAATTTGGCTAATCATCTTTCAAGAAGGGTCCAACTGCAGTCCTCCCTCTGAGGCCCCTAGTTCCAAACTTGGAAGTTTTCAGAGGTAAGTTGCCATGAGCAAAAGAATAGGCTAATTTATTTTAAATTAAGTTTTGTAACATGTTCACATCAATATTAACATTAACGAACAATATAGATACTAGTCAGAGAACATTATAGAGAATATAACGTTATCTACAAAATGTCATTGATTTTGAAATATCGTGTAAAAAAGTGTTAGTCTCAAGCTAACTTTAGCTAATGTTAGATGCCTATGTAATAACCGCCAAAGTTAATAACTAGGTAACTATTATTAATACAAAGCCATCATATTCATGTGCCGTTCAACTTAGACCAAATGTTGAAAAACTGTCGCTAATGTAAAGTTAGCTAATGTTAGCTTCTGTCCATTATAAGATAGTCTACTAGCTAACAGTTAAACAATCCAAGTACATTTAACGTTAACATGAATGGACGTATCATTAGGTTAACGTTAGCTGGACAACTAGTCTCAATCTCATTGGGTCTGTGTAATAAGCCATGCACGACCCCAAATTATCTCACCCCCTCAATGAGTTTGGTTGTAACTTAGCCAATATAAAGTATAGTGGCCTATTTATGTTCTAAAGACTGCTGTCTGTAATGATGTTTTGTTGTTTTAATTTTAGATGCATCCAACAATAATAACAGACTGCAATTGCAGACAGTGATTTATTTAATTGTCCCTTTTGCAGTTGGGCTGAATTTCAGACCAGGTTTGTGGCCCGTGCAAATGCCTACATTTTGGGTCAGCGGAAACGTGGTTGTTCATGCAGGTGTGTAAATGAATGATTTTTTGTCCTCTTTGTTATCGTAAAGTTCACATTGTTGAAGCTTAGTTGTAGACCTGTATTTAAAATGTTGGAGTTACTGTGCTAATGCGCACATCTGTATTTACTATTCTGTTTGTCTTGGTTTTACCCTGTTTTGGTATAAGTTATTCTGTTCCTTGTTTTCCTTCTCTCCCTAGTGTATGTAGTCTTGTGTTCTCCCAGTCTTGGTCCCTCTCTCTCTCTCTCTCACTTAATGTTTTAAAATCTGAAACATATGTGTTCCGTCATGTGTTCTCGGGAAACGGGTGTACAGATGCAATTTGGGTTGCAAGGCATCAAACCATTACCATTGCTTCAAATGTGGAGTAACTGTAATTCAAAAAGCAGGATTTATTTTACACATCAGAAGATGTACCAACACAGGACCCCCAGCACCATCCCCAACACCACTACCAGGACCTCTTGCACCACCTCCAGCAGCACCACTCCCTGCACCACTTCCTGCAACACCACCTCTGACTCACTGTTTTCTTTTCTTTTTTTACAGTGAATTGGAACTGTTTGGCCTTAATCTCCAACAAAATTTGAGTGGCAATGGAAAGGCTTACCATTTATAATGAAAAATTGGAAAGCGCCCTCAAATCTGAGGATTTTCTAAACAGACTGTAAATTTGTAATTTATTAGGTGCAATAAATTCTTTGGTGCACTCTATTTAAGTTCTTTTACATTTCTTCTACTTTTATTCCTCCAAGGAGTGGAGGAGGGCAGAAGAGGGGTAGCTATTATAAAAACATAAATGTTCATTATTCAGGTGGACCAGTTAGCTTGTGTAATGCTATGAATATATTTTTATTATTCAGTTTATATAAATGCTCTACATTTCTCTGAAAAGTGATGAATAAATATGATCATTACATAAATTGATGCAAGTCAATACACCAGTTACCAGGCTGTGGATGAGCCAGGAATCACATTAGTATATGATTTATAGTATATATTTGTGGTATCTAGAGTCAGATGTCAAGTCAGCTGTTACGACAAAAATTGTTTTAGCTCTAGTCAAAGGATCAAAGTATCAACAGACAGCAATGTTTTTAATCAACATTTTAAACAGGCACAACCAAGGCTAATGTTATTTTACAATAACGATTTTACGAATGTTTATTGTTAGCCTGCTGTATCATCACAACCTCTTCAGTTGAATCGAATGAAGCATAAAGCGTGAGTTGTTTGTGTACCACCCCCCTTATAATACTTTGAAGTGATTCGCTGAATTAAAAACTGATTGACAAGTGGTTCAGGCGCCATATTGGTGAAATTCATTTTTGATTGACAGCGGATTGTAAGCCTCTGATTGGCCAAATTAAAAAATTGACAGTTACGCCGCCCTCTCAAAGTCTCCGGTCTGCAGAGACACTTGGCTAATAGGGAAAAGAATAAGGAAAAATAAAGGGATAAAAATAAATGAACAAATAATTAAAAATGCTTATTCTTTTATATTTTGTTATTTCTCTTTATATTTCCACATGTATTTTCTTATTCTTTTACAGATTTATTCATTTTTATGGCACTCCTATGACTCCATATTCCTGAGAGAAATAAAAACATTGGGGGGGAGCAATGAATACTTTTGTCATTTTGAAAATGGAAAAATGGAAAGATATTGAATACCAGAAGAAAATATCAGCTATCGGTAGCTTCATTCCAAAAATATAATTATCGGCCTTTGAAAAGCTGTAGCGGTTGAACCCCTAGCTGATATACACCCTACCAACAAATTCCCAGTGGTATAAACCAGTAGCATAGCCAAAAAATATCTTGAAAAAAAAATTGGCTTGACCAAACTTTTAGCATGCACAGTTGCTCTTCTGGCAAAAATCAAACACAATAGATAGATGTCAATTTGTAGTGCAGAAAACCACACATCCAAAATTTAACATGGCCCTTTTACACAGTAGAATCAGAATTTATACCACATATGCAACCACGGGTGGGTGGATTCATCATTGTGGGGGGTATTTTCAATTAATTAGGCCTACTGAAAAAAACACTGATTGGCAGAGAGAGAGAGAGAGAAGTTTACATATGAATGTTGAATTTGAGTGGGTATTGTTACTTATGAATGCTACTGAAGCAAAATTGGTCACCATTCCTCCTCTCATATGGGTTAGCCTATGCACCTGATAAATAAAATAAAATTTAAAAAAATAATAGTAAAAAATGTTCGCTGCTGTCAACATCAGATAGAAAAAAATATTATGTGATCTTTTATAATCAGAGGGTTGGCCATCAACATAACTAAGATATTTGGTGCCTGCCGATTTGCAAACCATGTTGTCAATATGTGCGGGAGAGAAAGATAGGGGCCACAAAGGTCTATACATCATCTCAGTGCACACACTAAGGGAAATTCGATCTCAACACCGCTTAAAATGTGATTTAAATTGTATATCACTTGAAGTGGAGTTGAGGGAATTTTCCAGTGCTGCTCATGAAACTTGCAAAAGGCTAAATTGCATCATCTATCTCACATCTCCACGCATCCCAGTGGTAGCACCTAAACATAAAGATCTCTGAGGTCCACCACTTGTGTCTTATTTCAGAGCAGAAAAGCCATGTTTCGGTGTCAGCGGCTAATTATGTTGATGTCGGGCTCCGGAGACTTTCTTTGCCTTGTTAGCCTGATAATTGATTGTAACAACTCCCAGAGAGACAGAAAAAAAAGTCTTTGGATGAAAGAATCAAGACGATGACATCCTTACTGGTGAATCAATTTCCATAGGACTATTGTGAGGACATTGACCACTCGACCGTCAAGTTTCTGGAGTCAAAACAGAAATAAACACTATAAATATTTGATTGATGTGACCGTCCTGGTGGGCGGGGTCCCTCTCTGAGTAGACCCTCCCTTTTATTGTTTTCATAATGTGGGAGATGTGAAGCCCGTAGAGACTGTAACTGTGATTAAAGCTAAACAAATATATTTCACTTGACGAAAACTAGTTCTAGTGTTTGTCCTGTGTTGGCAATGGAGTTATACCTCAGGTAAAATTTACTCATAGGAATAAATAAATAAAGTTTTTGGTAGATTGTCCCGTAGTGCGATGAGAACATAGACACCAAAATCACCCATGTGTCCCTGGTAGACTGTTGGCTCCAGCACTCCATGCTAACACTTCATATGCACTATGTTTAGCATAAGCTATTGCTTTTTTGTTTTTTTATTAAATTTGTTTAAATTTGTGTCAAGTCCACCCTACTGGGCTGTTGCAGTGGGCGTTGCGGTAGGTTTGCGAGCTGACATGGTGGAAGGCATCTGTCCTCAATGTGGCAGTCAGTCTATCCTCCTGGGTAATTAGTCACTTCAAACACACACACACACACACACACACACACACACACAGGGTACCTGGAGGTTTCTGAAAGCCAAATTTAAGACCTACCTAGAATTGGGTTGGAGACAAATTTAACAACTACAATAAAGAAACAAAAAAAGGTGGCCAATTGATTGAGCATAGCTAATGAAAGTTCTGGAAATGCATGTGACTAAATATGACTAAATACCACTGAACGCTAATTTTATAGTTGCATCAAAATGAAACTTAAATAAATAAACCTGCGTTAAACAGGCTCTAATTAGTGTAAGACATGTTAATACTTCAAGGCCTTAAATGGAGATAATTTAAGGACATGCAGATACCCCGTCTCCCTGGCTTTTCTCTCTTTGCTGCTCACACACACCGACATACAGGTGTTTGTTATACTCAGGCACAGACTAGTAAAACAATCTATCACACACAAACGCATCCAATACCCACAGCATCCCAGCTAATTGTCCCTCCACACAAAATCCTGCATACGCAAGTCAACTGGGGAGAGGTCTGTGAGAGTTTGTTTGACATCTTATCATAAATCAGAAGAAGTAGGCCAGATTATGTCCCTTGGCTTTGGCTCTAAATGAACTGAACCGGTGTTTTACTCAAAAGAAACTATTGTCTGGCAATAAGCAAGACCGAAGACATCATTTTTCTCAGTTTCCTTCACGGTCCGTCGTCTGCGCGTCTGCTGCAACTGTACACGCTCTCGTCTATTCCCTGAACTATCGTCATCTCCGTTCAGCATATCTGTAAAAATGTCGTCATCTTTTCTCATCAAGGAAATTGCCCATCAAGCGGTCCCCACGTTATTTCTCCTCACGGAACGGCAGCATTTGCTTTGTCGATTCTACTAATGTAAAACAAGGGAAGAAGAGGTTGGAAGGTATCGTTCTCCTGATGAGAGAAACTGTGGCCTTTACTATTCCACCTGGCCCGGGTACTTATGTAAAAAACCCTGAGAAACTACATGAGAAAACATAACTGAAACTTGAGCTCTTGAGGAACTGTTTAGTAGTGTGGCTTCTGCCTGGAAAACAGTTGGTGAGAAGTAGTAGTGGAAGAGGTAGTGGATTGGTCAGGAAAGGTTTGATCCTCTCTGGGGTATTTTTGTCAATGCAGTCTTCTCAACGAGAAGCATGCTTGCTTGTTGACTTGTCATTATACACTTAGATACATGCACGTATGCACACAAACGTACACACACACAAGCTACAAGCTCAAGGTGCCAAGGTGACTTTATTTCATTTGTCATCTATGACATCCAGAACGCCACAACACATAGCAGGGTGCTATAATTAATTATTGTTACAATCACTGAGGCCTAACAAATGAAAAACCGTAGCAATACATTAGCATTCCATGTGCTAATAATGCAGTTTAACGTGGCTTTTCAACGGGCATTATCAGACATCAGCATCCGTATGCTGCACTTACTCTCTCTTGGTAGAATCTTCTTAAAACAAGTGAAAACTAGCTCAGTGCTAGCTTAGCATCTTGGCAAGTAATGTAATAATTGTGAAGTGTTTTCTACGACAGTCATGGATACATAGTCAATGCCTCTAATCTTTTGGCCACACCTTTTATTGAGACAATTAAGGGTAGCTATCCACTCTCCTAGGCTAGCTATCCATTCTCTTCGGCTAGCTATCCACTCTGCTAAGCTAGCTATCCATTCTCTTAGGCTAGCTAGCCACTCTCCTAAGCTAGCTATCCATTCTCTTAGGCTAGCTATTGACTATTCATATACATGTGAAGAAACAGGCAAACAAAGAGAACATGGCTACCATATTCAATGCTAACCTCATCAGATAGTCGACCAAATGTGACTGCAATCCCCAAAATATACAAAATCCAGTCACAACCTTTAAAATAAAACCCTTATTGACAAATATTTTCAATTCCAAGTCTGATGTATATATCAAAGTTAATTATATAAATATCAAAGTGTGACGTATATATATCAAATTTCATTATATAAATATCAAAATATGATGTATATATATCAAAGTTCAAAAGCTCAAAATATTTCCTGTTTTGCCTCCCATAATACAGTTGTGGTCAAAAGTTTACATACACTTGTAAAGAACATGTATATCATGGCAGTCTTGAGTTTCCAATGATTTCTACAACTCTCATTTTTGTATGTGGTTTGTATGTGGTATGTATATTTTTGACCCAGCAGATTTTGTCATT
Organism: Monocentris japonica; assembly: GCA_900323365.1. NCBI lineage: Eukaryota > Metazoa > Chordata > Actinopteri > Trachichthyiformes > Monocentridae > Monocentris > Monocentris japonica. The sequence continues at coordinate 37,022 of OOFE01046465.1, forward strand.
TTTCCAGAAGACCTATAATAAATTTATGAAAGAACCAAAATTCATGAATGTTTTTTGTGACAAAGAAGTATGTGCTCCAATCATTCCATCACAGAAAAATAATAGTTGTAGAAATCATATATATCACAACTGTATATATCACATATATATGTATATATCTATATATCATCTATATCATGGTATATACATCCGTTACATCTTATTACAACCCGTCTCCACATTTCAGTGAAATCCTTAACTTCAGATTTGCTTCATCGTCTAGAGAAAAAGTTATTCTTAAATTAGCATGCAGGTAAGATAATGACATGTTTATAAATTGTTGCTTCTATCTCACGTCTCTCTTTATCAGTTGATAAATTCTCTTCATGAGATGCTTGCGAGGGGCTGTGGGGAGGACAATGGTTTTTACTGCACCCTAACACAAAATGGCCATAATATATCTGTGCAGGGTTCATAGGGTTGTTGATCAATACCAATGATCCAGTGATTATTTGGCCAAGTGCTGAGATTCCTGGCTTTCTTGTACTTTGTTTTCACACAGGAGTTTCAAGTAACACTCCCAATGTAGTAACTCAGTGACGATGTATGATTCCACCAAGTTTCAGCAAAATCTTGCATCTTGAGTGCACGTGACCCATTCAAAACCTTGGAGGAAATCTTGACCAAGTACCATGCAGCAAGAAGTGGTCATGTACAAGTCTACCATTCACCCTAATGAGCAAGTGCCATTCTCCATGTCCATGTGGCCTCTGGCACACCAAGAATGAATTTCAAAATAAGAGTGATAAGTGGGGCAAACATGCAATAATAGGTCTCTTGGGCTGTGTTTGGGTGTGAGGGAATGCACATATCTTGTTTGGGCACATGTGTAATATATGGGATCGATTTTCCAGATAACCAGCGCCACTAGTCCTTGGTCATTGATTGCTGCTTTCAGGCTAAACATGCCTCAGTCGATTTCCACATTACTGCATTTATGCCACTCCATTATATCTGATTGATATCTAAAAGATGCAAGGTCTCATACATCATGCATGTTGGAATTTGTGTTTTGAGGGTAATAATTAGATCAACAACCAGCAATGATTATGTCAAGGTACAAAAAGCATGTTTGCGAAGCGGAAACAAGTTATGTTATGTGGAGCCTGCTTGAGAGTGCCAGGTCTGGATTATGAGGCATGTAATTGCGTCCACAGGGAAGGAATCCTGCTCTGATTAAAAGGAATACAATATGAGCGGCTCACATACCAGATGCAGCCCATTGAAATCTAAACTTAGTCCTTAGGAAATCGCAGTAAACTTTCAGAATGTTATTTGGATAATCAGAAGAGCCAAAGGATGTCGTCAAATGTGAACAAAAAGTGTGTTGACCTCGATTTGTTGAATTTCATGATCCTAGTAGCTTCATGGAGTATCATTTATAACACTAGTTATGCTCATCCAAGACCCCCTTCCAGTATTGTTCCTATATTTTATTGATGAAAAGCTGCCGTCTGCATACCCCTCATGTGAATTAGTGCAGGTAATAGAGGCTCTTAATGTTTGCTGAAACACAAGAGACCCAAGCAGCATTTTAATAATTAATTCAGTTAGCCGGGGCACACTCTTTATCAGCGACTGCAAGTGATTCATGCACTTCCCACTTCCCTTTGGCCTCCTCTACTGCCTCCCGCCACCTTTTGTCTTTTATATTTAAAATCTAATGATCTTGAACAGTTTGTTTACTCTAAATGCTTAATAAGGTGGAATACATCACTGATGAATATTAATGCGGCCGCGTAATTGGGTCCTATTTTGTTTTTTAAAAAAAATGCAAGAGTAAGGCAGATCATTAAGGAAATGAGTGTGTTATTGCCTCTGATGGCAGACATGCCAGCCGTCCAAGGAAAAGATTATTAATTGCAGGAGCTGCTAATATGCTCAATGTAGTGGGATAATTGGCGGTCTGAAATGGAAAATAGCCTCCTGACCTGTGCGAAATGCCTCGTCATGCCATGCAGGAAGAAACTTTGTATGGGAAAAATACAAAAAATTGAAAAGTAATTGCTCTAATGAATATTGTCCTGCACTCTAATTTCTATTCTTTTCTCATGTCATTTTGCCCCGTTCTACAACTCTACCGGTCTCTCTCTCACACACTTAGTCAAACACATTCCATTCTATCACCTGTCTTCTTCCTTTATTTCCCCCCCAAGCCTCCTCAACCCGATATGCCCAATTATTATAGGTCATGCAAGCAGCCTTCTCCCCTCAGTCCTATCCTGGACTTTCATGAGGAGTCACTGATGGTCTGAAACATGACAATGGCTCAGAAGGCTGCTACCAGCATATACTAGTGAGCAAGACAGTAGGGCCCCCGACTCATCCTCTGTTGCTACTGGATTGTCCAGCCGGCTCCATGAACTGCATTTCCAATCGACGGGGCTGACAGGCCACGTCTGCAGCTTTTAATGGCCCTGTCCATCCCAGTGTCTGGTAATGAGCAACCACATGTGAGTGTGTATGCTGTGTGGAAAGAGATAGAGAGAGCTCCACAGTGTGCCCATGGACTAGGAAGTAACTCCGGGAGTGTGTATGCGTGTGTGTGTGTGCAAATGTGCATGAGTGTATGTGTCCCTGAGAGACAGCGGGTTATATATAAGCCTATAGAGGCTTTGCAGTTGCTTTCAAATCTCCCAGAATTCCATTCCTTTCAGTAATGTTATAAGTAAAAGTGAATGGTGTGATGATGGTAGAATTGCCTCCAAATTGAGGTTACTGTTGAAAACCACATGAAAGTGAATAAAAGACAGAATTTCCAGTTGCACAGTTAATGTGGTGAACCCCAAATATTGCCTCCGCCATGTTGACCTCTGAAAAACATTCCAGCATGGAGGCTGGAATTTTATACAACACTGCTGTAGCTGAGTACAAAAAAGAGAAGCAATGCAACGTGGCCCTCAGTCAGTCGTGAGGAGGACTAGATGGTACATTTTTGCACATGATGATTTGATAGATGTTTTTAAGTTACTGTAGTGATGCTAGCATGTTAGTAACTTATAGCTAACTAGTTGGTAGCTAGGTAGCTAGTTAGCTGTTAGCGCCTTCCTCAAATTTTGAATTGCCCGCCCAATGACACAAGAGATCATGTATTTTTTCGTTGTGAAGATTATTTGTTGGGCGACATCAGCCATTAGCCTACCCAGTAAACTGGCCAAGCCCCTTTGTTCCTAGTCCCTCCTCCAAAGCGTTGTAGCCTGAGAAGAGTTTTAGCTTTGTTAGCTAGCTAACTAGCCAGCAAGCTAATTAAGCAAAGCAACTAGCTGACAGGATGTATGGGTAGCTGGCTAAATGATCAGCTGCATCAGTGATGAATTGATAGGTCTCCGGCTAAAACCACAACAGAAATTAATCATTTCTATTCACTTAAATTTAGAAATACAATGCAATCAGTTGCAATCAGCTGCAATCAGCGAACATTGTGTGTATACGCTCACCGCCCACTTTAATAGGTACTCCTACTTAACGCAAATAGCCTGCTCCTCCGAACAGCCAATCATGTCGCTGCAACTCAATATAGTATAAAGCTTGCAGACACGGTGAAGGTTTAGTTTTTTGTTGGACCAAGATGCGTGATCTAAGCGACTTTGACTATGGTGTGATTGTTGGTGCCAGAGGTGGTGGTCCCAGCATCTCAGAAACAGCTGTGATTTTCATGCACTACAGTCTCTAGAGTTTACAGAGAATGGTGGAGAAACAAAACGCATCTAGTGAGCCAAAAACATCTTGTTAATGGAGAGGTCAGAGAAGAATGTACAGACTGGTTCAAGCTAACAGAAAGATCACCAATGCTCCAATAACAGCTCTTCAGGCTGTTCTGGAGGCAAAAGGGGGTCCTACCCAGTACTAGATAAGTGTACCTAATAAAGTGGCCGGTGAGTGTATATGCCAGTATGTAGTTAGCTGCATGCGTGCGGTATGTTTGTGTGTTGGTGTGTATGTGCTGATTAGTTTGTGCACCACAGCATAGTGATGTTACCGCCCAGCCCGGCAGCCAACACTGGACCATTTGTCCACATTGTCATCAGCCACATCCAGCAGCTCTGCCCTGCAGCTCTGTATTAGTCCATCCATATCAGCAGCATTGTGTGTGTGTGTGTGTGTGACTGAACTGACTCTTTAAAACTCAAGCCCATTTCCATCTCCCCCACTCCCATAAATATACCGCCATATTGCCCAGATACCGTCAGGAGGCTGGAGAATAGAGAGAAGGACAGAGGGGGGATTAATAGTTAAGAAATAATGAAGTGAGGAAGTAAGGAAGAAAACAGGGTGCCAGGGAAGAGTCATAAACATAACTTTGCGGTGTATTAAGTTTTGTAAGAGAGAGAGAGCGAGAATGGGGCTGAGAAAGAGAAGCGAGAGGTGTATAATGCCATGCTTCACTGAGTCATGCAGGGAGAGTGTCAGTGTCAACTGCTCATAGTTAAAACCCCCATGATTCACTTTGTATACTGAAAATAGGGCATCACTATAATACAGACGCTGTATTATAATCTACACTCCTCTCATCCTGGAAAAACAACCTCTCAATCGACTGCATTTTGTTTTGAGATATGGGGCCAATTACTATTACCAGTCACTGCACTGAATTATTAGGGTTATTTCAAGGGATATAAGAATGCAAGAAATGTGAAACGTGTTTTCTCACCAACCTCGCCTGCAAACATGCCCTGTTAAATATCGTTGCCGATGTGGAACAAGCACATAACTGCAATTTTGGTGTTTTTCGTTGTCCTACTTCAAGTTGCACTTGGTGGCTTTGCGCGGTGGCGGCCCCAGTTGGCAGTGAGAGAACATTTCTTTGAAAGTTTGAAGGACTTCATTACCCAGAAATCAACGAGGCATCAGAAAACAGTGCACTCTTGGCGAGTCTAGCATTTTTCCTAGACAGAGCTGACTTGTTACTGTTTAGGAGGCACTTTTGGATTTAGCTCTTAAGCTATGTTTTGTCACTTACTGTGGGCAGAGAAGATTTCCCGCCAGTGATCATACCCGCTTCCTGATTTGAATCTAAACATCTTGCATAATGCAGCTTTAAATTGAAAGCTTACATGGTAATTTATGTGTTGAGTGGGTTTTATGAACCTTAAGCCCTGGAAACCTGTTACAAAATTCAGTGGCATTAAGAAAATCTGCTTTCTTCTCTTCATTTCTCACTCTTTGGAAGATATGTAGTTATATCCAACAACAGCGATACATGCAATTCCTCAACACACTCATATTACAACTCCTTCACATGTACCACTAGAGCGGCTGAACTGTCAGTGCTTGGAGATCTAAGTGTTACCCCACAGTCCACTTCTATATGATCCTATTAGTTTCCAATAAAGCTTCGCTATATGGAGGAAAAGCCATTTGTCGTCAAACGCTTGATTATCAGGAAATATAATTAAATGCCAACATGCGACCAATTGAAGTAGAGGCATTTCCAATAATGGGCCCCTTACAGTTTCTCAGCATCAAGGGAGAAAAGGCCACAATAAATAACTTATTGATCTCCACAAAGCTAAAGCATAAGAGTCTTAAGGACCTCCAAGCCATATGGATGTAATTGGGCCAGCAAGCAGCATTTATCTTGATTATGGTCAATTTGAGCCTATAAGGATAAGGTAAGTATAGGCCATTTGTCAAAGTCACAGCAGGAGGGTAAATGTAATCTAGTCCTATAGTACCTGTGTCATCAGGACCAAGCCTACTTTATTTCAAGACAGACTATTTACTGGGTATATTGGTAGGGTACACTGATAATTAAACTGGGATTTACTGAACATAGGCATTCAATGAACTCGATCATTGGAAAGACACAAGCGATCTTTGTTCATCTTATATAGAGCGCATCTTATATAGAGCGCATCTGAATCATATGGCTTCATTTTTAAATTGCTCTTTGAATAACTTTGAAGGTTTTTGTGCTGCCTATCAACTCCTTGTTGCCAGAATTGAAAGCCAGAGGCAATCTATTTCGGCCAAAGCCTGGAATTATAGACATTTGCAGTGTCTTGGCAGCGGTAAATGAGTTCCCTTCATCATCATCCTTACTACTCAAATGTCTCGTAACAATGAACATATGACCTAATTATGTCTAGAGTGCAAAGACATGTTAATATGCATTGTACCAGCCATGGGGAAAAAAACATTCCAGAACTCCTTGTCTTGGTTATGTAAGAGCACCAATGCATTGCCACAGCCAAATAAGATTGCTTTGGTTAGCGAAGCGAAGCTCTTCCTTGTCTCCAAATGCACTGATTGAGAAAGGATTAGCGTGCCTCAATGCTTCCCCTGAGCCCACAGAAGACACTGTTGGGGATTTGAGGATTTGCTAATAGCGGGGTCACGTCCTACACTAACAATTAACCAGGAGGAGGGAAAAAATAGAGTTGATAAAGAACTTTCCACTTAGTTCTAAGATATCCCGATTTCAAGGTCTTAAGGGGTTCAGGGCACTCCCCCCCTATCTCAAATAGTTTGAGCATAGATTAATGAGTATTCTTTGAGCAAAGGCTTGTCAGGCAAAACACAATTAGGACAGAGATATCCATGCAGAAGTAAATAGATACTGAAAAAAAAAGCATGGCTGTCAGACGTGACCTGCATAAAAGGATATGGTGTGTCCTCCAATATGGTGCCAGGATTGGTGTATGGTAGCGTGGCCTCTTCAAGGCTTTAAGAAATCGCCATATATGCTCTACATAGTATGTCTATGTAGATGTCTACGTACCGGGAGGCAATTTGTTGATGTGGTGTAAGGTCATGCTAACCACCACCTCCATAGTTAAATTCCTATGTCCTTGCATGATCATACTAGGCTTAATTGACATTTCCAAGCAATCGATCCTTAGCA
>OOFE01046466.1:0-11538 GCA_900323365.1 Monocentris japonica
CGGTTTTAATCAACCTTCGTGGCCATTCGAGTATAGTTTTCTGAGTTTACGAGGTGCACCTGAAGGCACCATGAAGCCCCTGTCGGCGCCCCAGAGTAAATGGCGTGACAGCGCCTCTCCGAAGTGTAGATGGCGTGACCGTAGTAGCTGACTGCGGTTGACTGTGCGAGGAGGAATGAAGCAGCGGTGCCAACATTGCAGAGCTGAAAAACAGTATTTGCCTACGTCATTAGCTAAATATAATGTTATTGATTTATTGCTATGCCCGAAAGCCTGGACCTTTTTTCAGTCATTGTGGTGAGACCAGTACAGGATCTAACTGTGATGTTGATTACATTTCCCTAGTTTGTTTATTTACACTTTTTTGTAGATTGGTCACCTTTGTCAACAGTGAATTAAAGGCTAGAAGTAGATGAAGTACTATACGTTATATTACTATATTAGGTCTCCGTGTTAATTATTTCACACTCACTTTGGTCTACAGTGAAAAATGGTTTTATTTTGTTCGTTTAAATTGATCAACTCATAGGCACTGACTACATGGGTACCCAGGGGCCCGGGTACCTACGGACAAATCGTATTGCGGTTATAGTTTGATATGGGTGCTTACTGCTGTCGCGCTTTAAATTTTGTTGCCTGTACGGTATTTTTCATTTAGACGTGTTGCTCCACCGTCTTTGTGCCAACACTGCGTCTTTAGAACTTGATAAGATGATACACATGAAGTATGTGGAACAAACGTGAAAAAGACTTTTTATCGTTTAGCAGCTCTATTAGTGGTCAATGTTTTTTTTTAGGGCACCCCCGGTAATAAATGAACCCAGCGCCTATGGTTCAACACACCATGTTTGATGGAAATGTCGGCTCTGCATGATTCACAATATGCATAAAAAAAAAAATCAGAAAGCTTATTTCGTTTGATGAAGGAAAATTGTTTTGTATACTCCTCTCTAACTTTTTTTGGAGCTAGGCGCCGTCACATTTGAGTTTCCAGCTAAACTCGAAGAGGTTCTTCTTGAAAAAACCCCTCTTGTTGCTGTTATTGAACTCTCGTGCTCGTGACTAGTCCAGCCCATTTCGGATTCTCATTGGATGCCCAAGTTAAACACTGACATCAGACTGGTCGATAACTGGGGAAGAAAACAAAACCAGAACAAAACGTAGCATTTATGACCTTCCCAGTAGAACCGCAGCAGAGGATCAAAATCCGTAGCTGCTACTGGTAAACCGCAACAGTTGTCACCTCTGGGAAAGGTTTGCCAGACCCAATACTGCTCAGTGAAACCGAAATTGTGGTGTTGGGTATGGTCACTTCCCCACCAACAGGAAGTGATAAAACAAAACCTAATAGCAAAATACAAACTGTCTCCTAAACAGCAGGGAGAGAGCGCTCTATCCGGAGAAAGCGTTAAGATCTTTTGTCTCTCTTGTCCCTTTGGCATAAAGCGATCACCGGGCTGGTAAACATGAGCAGTGTGCAGTTATTAAAGTTCAACCCGTTTTCAAACAGTTTCCTCTTGCTGCCATTTGGAGGCGCCAACAGTTTCCTAGTGGAGCTTTAAAATCAGCAGTATAATCATTTTCAAATTTCATTCTGAATCAAGTGATACCCCAAAACATTATTAATGTAAACGTAAATCTGTGCTAATAAAATATATAATAAAATTCTAAAATATATAAAAAAAATACATAAAATATTAAGAAAATAAAATGTAATGGCACCACCTACCATGCTCAACTTAACATTTATATAATTCATCAACGAATCCTCACCTGCTGAGTTCTTTCTGAAGCTCCTGCATATACTGATGACACTGGGCATAGTATGTGGCCTGAGCCTCCGCAAAGTCATGCAAACAACGCAGGTGGTTCAGCTGAAGGGAGAAAGGAAAGGGTTAAACTCAACAAAGAGTGGAATTCCCTGAGGAGTGAGAGTTTGGTCACAGCAGTAAATGATTTATCAAGCATGAATGCTGGAGTGTATGCCAGAGAAAACACCCACACTAACCACTAACCACTAACAATGGGCTAGTGTGGAAGTAATAATAGACAGTGGGCTACTGCTCTGGTTGTCATCATGACTCATGACTCAAATTCAACCCTACCTTCTCATTCGAGTTGCATATTAAGGAGACCACTAAAACAGCGTTTTATCATCTTCGCAATATTTTCAAGTTTCCACCCATGCCATTTTAGTGCATGCCTTTGTATCATCAAGAATCAACTATTGCAATGTCCTCTTTTGGGGCTTACCTACTGGGCGCAGTAAAAAACTACAACTGGTTCAGAATGCTGCTACCAGAATCCCAGGATCAATTGGACGCTGGCTACCTGTCTATCCCAGCAGTCAAAAAGAAAACTGCAGGTAACAGAGCCTTTTCTTACCGGGCTCCCTATCTCTGGAACAGTCTGCCTGCCTCAGTCGGAGAGGCAGGCTCTATCGAAGTCTGTTAGTCAAGGCTAAAAACCCATTTATTCTCTTTATCATTTGACCAGCCTTGAGGGAGTGGCTCAGACTCTTCTCAGAGTAAGGCTAGACCAGTTAGCTCATCCTAGCTTAGGTCCCTGCCAATGGATACTAGCATCCTGCCTACATGTCCTATTCTCCCGGTCTACGTGTTCCTGTCCACTGACACTGGTCATGTTGGTTTGTGTGAGTGAGAGTGCATGTATGGGTGTGTGTGGGTGTGTCTCCTATCTGTTCCAGGCTGCAGCTCGGCAGAGTTGGCGTCTGCATGGTCCCGTAGTCCTATGATGACATTGACTGAGTTGCCGTTTGCTGTGATGCCCCACATCAGATCTGGATGTCCCACCATAATAAACTTTTATGCATTGTGTATACGCTGCTTGCCCAAACTCAGCATCTATTGCACGTCCAACCGTCCTGGCTGGGGGATCCCTCTCTGACTAGTCCCTCCCAAGGTTTCTTCCAATTTTTCCCTAAAATGTTTTTTTTGGGAGTTTTTCCTTGTCCTCTGTTGAGGGTCCAAAGCTGGGGGATGTCAAGTACTAACCATTTATTGTTTCACATGTTGGGCACTGTGAAGCCCTTAGTGACTGTAATGGTGATTAAGGACTATACAAATAAATGTGATTTGATTTGATCAGGCTCTGATTTACAAATTAAAAGAATATCAGAAATCAGAGTGAGGTATAGAAAGACAAAAATAACTAAATAAAAAAACAAAACAATGAAAAGATCAAAATGAGAATAATCATAATAATTAAAAAATAAAATAAATAAATAATAAAAAAAATAAAAGCACCCTTATGTAAAAGCCAAGCTAAAAGGTATGTTTTAAAATATCCACAGAGATTTAAGATTTTAAAATCTATAATGGAACATATTATTACATACAGTATGTTAAAAAAGTAGAGCGAGTACAGCGGCTGAGTATAGTGCATTACAAGAGGTTGTCCTCTTTACAGTCACTGTACTGTTGGGTCATCAGCTATACAGAAGTGACATAACGAACGCAGACTCACATGCGTGCTGCTAATGCCTTCCAGCAGCAGTCTGGTGACTTCTGCTTGCCGGTCAAACTCTGTCTGGGCAACGCGAAGCTCGTGCTCTGCCTATCGGAAACAAGCAGGGTGAGGGAGAGAGTGAGAGTGAGAGTGAGGCATGGAGGCAAGCAAAGTTATTAATGGGAGGAGGGGGCCAGACTCTTCTAACACTAACACAGATACGAACACAATCTCTCTCACTCTCTCTCTCTCTCTCTCTCTCTCACACACACACACACACACACACAATGCTGTCCTCATAGGTTAACTAGCCTAGAGGGTACTTACTTTGTCCACTTCCTCGCTCAACAGCTGAGAGAAGCAGCATGGCAACAGAAAAAGCAGTCAAGAGCCATTCTCCAGACTAAAAACACTCCAATAATGTTGACATTTCAAGCACAACTACAAGCTACTGTGTCACGTGAGCAAATCTGAGGCCCTTTCATAATCGCCCTGAGGTGTCAGAGTCCCTGAACGCAGCCCACAACTGTATCTATGATGACTGTATTATCCACACAGTCGATGCTTAAATTATCTGACATGATTATAGCCAACATATGACTCAATATAGGGGAGCAATCGTCTTTATGCTCCAGGGCAACTAACCACAAGCTGACTAAACACAAGTGTATTTCTTCAGTGAGGTGTCCATTTAAATTAAATGGCACTAATTGATTTGTATATACTTGTGGTAAATTACATTACTACATGAATTCAGTTTCTGACAGCTGCTATTGTTGTTCGTTAACCTGATTCCAGTGAATTGAACTTTAATGTTCTTGCATTTAATCTCCATACTGTACATATTGCAGTTATGTCATGTTGTTTGTATGGCACCCCCTTGTGGTGGTTATTCCATAAGCATGGCACACAAAAATACCAGTGCATGCTTTTTAATACCTGCAAATGGACCAATTCACTTAAACATGCAGGAAGAATGACAGAACCATTTACTGTCATTTTCCTACCATTGCAAATTGAAAGTGTCCTGTAAACGCCTCCTGATTGTGTCTGACTTTTATCATCAATGGAGAAGCGGCTGTGAGACAGTCTCAGATGGGACTTTAAGGGGTGGCGGGGAAGAGGAAAAACATAGAGTGGGAATAATTCAGATGCAACACCTGCTACGTTTTGCTACCACATCGTATGTCACAGATAACGACGTTACAGGGCACTAGTGCTATTTCACTGTTGACACTGTTATACCGTTGTTCACAACCTTCCTCTGTTCTGACGCGCTGGGATCCTGCGCAACATCCCAACTCTCCCAGCTGCTGTTTAGCTGCTTCAAGTTACAGTACCCAAAACAAAAAAGCAATAACTGAAATGATAGGTCAATAAGCCTTGACCTATACAGCTATAGAGCACTGTATAACCCATACCAGTACAATACAAAGAACAGCTCTACAATATTAACAATGAATACCCTGAGATTAGACAAGCAGAATGACTATCCTCTTTTAAACCGGTTTTATGTTATTCTATTATTACTATTATATGCTTTTTCTTTATTTATGCTTTTTTTTTTAAATCTTGTGCTGCCTCCTTGTTGTACCTGTTTATTTTATTTACTTATTTGTTGAGTATTGATTTTATTGTATGAGTAAGTGTGCTTTTATTTTAGTATCATGCTGGGAAAACAAATTGTGAGATAAAGACTAGGTGAACATAAATGTTCCATTTGTAATTACGATCGGTTGCTTGACATTTCAATCGTCTCATAAATCATATTTTACGTGAGCTACATTACATGGGCATAAAGAGGATGATTTTCTTACTTTTCTTCTTCTCTACCCTTACTCCCCACGGCATGGCCTGCTTTTTACAATTGAGACTGAGAAGCTATATGGATCATTATGATTCAGGGGCCTATGTAATTGGGACTATTGTATTTCCATGTCCACTTTATACATAACACTATTTACCTGTAAGTATTATTATTGGTCACTCGGTGACTAGTGCAGCTCTAGACAGCTCTGACCTACATAACTCTATGAATCAATGTCGGGACACTTCATGCTGACATTCCTGAATAGTTGAAGCCTTCAGATGAAGAACCAGAAACTATTACGGGGATGCTTTCAAATCTCATTTTCTCAAGACTAACTTTGAGTGTTAGGTTAAAATCCCTCCCAAACTACTAGAAACAGCTTGTAAACCTGCAAGTCATCGCTTTACTAAATTCGAATGGGGTGACTGGATGTGGTAACAGTAGAGCCAATGTAGTCACAGGTGATGGAGGACAGTCACGTTGCAAATGATATGGATTGACTGTTCAGCTAGAAGTATGCTGTTTATTTAAAAACTCTAAATGTACTTCTGGTTATTCATCTGAAGGTTTCAGGCGATTTCCTTTGTGCCATCTCATAAAAAGTGGAGTATTTGTCTCACTTGGTGGATTTATATATGCAACAAAATTCAATCAAGTCCTGAACACATTTTGGAGACACAGTCATCACTGTTTACTGGTGTGGTGTTCTGTTGTGCTGTCATCATATTTCCCCCTCACACTGGAAATAAAGTAATAGCATGCAGAGATACAAAAATACAAAACATGCTCAAAATAAATAACACATTTATGTTGCACACTTCAATGGGGAAACTTTCCCAGCCTGAACTGTGCAACAAGTCCAGCTATCAAAAATGCAATACCTTCACATCTGTTACTCCTAAAAAAAAAAAAAAAAAAAAACATCAGAAGGTCTATTGCATGTGCTCCCAATAATGTTGTTTACACAACCTTAGAAAAGGTCCCATATTATTAATTTTCCATGATTTCTTTTCAAATATACTATGACTCAGGATGAGAATAATGTTTTTCATGGTGTTTTGGAAATAAATGTTGAGTTAAAAGTTTAATTAAATCAGTCTTTAAGTTCATTCAATTTAACAAAGTCTTCACAGGCAGAACAGTCTACTGGACCCTGATTGGCCGACAACCCCAGCTCTAATTCAGTAAGGTAAACCTGCTGAGTGGAGGCGTTCCAGTTCAAATGCTGCAAACTGGCAGCAAATCTGATTGGACAGATTTCAGTAATTCGTTAGATAGGGGAGCCAATCAGGACCAAGTCCAGCTGTGAAGCAGTTTCCAGGCAGTTGGTCTGACACTGCCTGGAAAAAGGATGGATTGAAATGCAATAACTTTAAATGTAACCACTCAAGTAAAAACAGCTGATGCTTAACACCAAAGTGCTACTGACAGAAACCAGGGATGCAACTCATCTTTCAATAAGCAATCTATACTGCATCTCATCTCAGCTATTGATATATTTGATTGATTGATACAAACAGAAGCCCACAATTGATGTGTTGTAATGAGGTATATCATAATAATCCAGACAGATTCCAGGCGCCTTGGGATAGTCTCCTCGGACACACTATGTGAAAGAATCAAATGTGGATTGCGGTTAATTCCATTACTTTGATTGGTGAAGCTGTCAGAGTTTGCATCATCTTCCTCATCGTCTTGAAATGTGCATCTTGGTTTCTTATCATTTTACTTGCCATGGTTTGAGTGGGAGCACTTTTTGATATTGAACATTTGCATTTTCACAGCCAAGAAAACCTGTGAAATGTGACTTCAGAAATTTGGCAGGTAACACAATAGACCTCCATGCCAGTATTCTCTGGTGAAAGATATCTCCAAAATGTTTCCACATCATGTTGGTAAGTGAAGAAGTAGTGATGAATTGTCTCACACACGCACCTTTACAGTTAAATGTCTTTGTTGCGTTAACATTTCTTAGCTCCATCCATGTTGGCCTCCATGCTATCGATGATGGATGGCAAAAAAAAAACAAAAAACCCTGTACCCTGTGTGTTGGTGTCAGTGTACTTGTGCCGTGTATGCCTATTAGCATGCTAGCCTCCGTGCTGTCCAGCAAATGTGTGTGCCCTCTATAGGTGCCGTTTCTCTTACTCGTCATCGGGCTCTTACCGCTGATGCACTGGCGGAAAGAACATAATTTCGGGGTCTTGTCTCCTGAAAATCGGGTGCAGCCTACAAACAAGAGCAGGGGGAGGAAACACAGTTTGGCACGATCATGCATTTACAATCATTAAGCAGCTTCAACAAAAGCAAAAAGTGAGCCATAAGCAGAGAGCGAAAACAGAGACAGTACAAGCGACACAGCAGCAGGTCATTCAGAACAAGGTCAAGGTAGCGAGTGGGGTGAGATCGTGTTGAGCTGGTGAAGAGTTGACTTGAGAGTTTGGACCCTTCCATTCTGAACAGTTAGACTAACCCTAATTACTGTCTATAGTATAAGAGAAAGTAGTTTAAACAATTAATTGATTACATGAACAAAAAAAGATTAAAATTCCAATCATTGAAAGAAAAGTCTGAAAGTGATGCAAATGGAATGCTACCATTAAAAGTACCATTAAGACCTATGACTAAATGTTTTTTTAAAAAGTGCATTAAGTAAGTTTTTTACTGTCCCATACCACAAAATGACTATATCCTATGACTATATACTATATCTGAAGGGGTTTGATAGGGATCAATACCAATGACTACTTGGCCAGGTGCTGAAATTCCTGGCGTTCAAAAATCACTTTCAGGCTTGTACTCTGTTTTGGAAGAGGAAAACCCCAACCCACTGGGATCTTAAAGACCCCTCACCCCACACCTACTGGCATTTCCAGCTGCTCAACACTGGTGGACGGCGCTACCAGCAAGTGGCCGGCGTTGCAACACATTTCAGCTATGTCTCAGGCGTCTCAAGCCAAGACAAGCAAATGACAAAGCTGCATTATTATTTCAGTATTTAACACGGTGATATATCACCTCTTCACTAGACTGTTGGACCTCTGCTCTAACTAGCTAGCTTACTCATCTCTATTGTGAAAATGTGACTTTATTGTGTGCTTTATTACAGGCCACCGTAGCTCAAGAGGATGATGGAGAGTGGTGGTGGTGGGAGGAAAGTGCTCTCGACTCCTAAACTATTTAAGAGAGGTTGAGAGGTAGTGCTAACTGAGACAGAGTACCAAGCTACCTTACGAGCTTCCAGCTGAATGTAGAATCAATATTAATATTCTATTGTTTGCCTTTAAAAGCAATAAACGGCCCCAGTTTATGCTAAGCAGATTTGGCTCCCTACGTAAAGAAGATCGACACGCACATTTCTTCTTGCTGTTCCAGTCTAGATTAAAGGCCAAAGGTGATCAGGTCCTTTTGATCAGCATCATCAACAACACACTCCTCTGTTGTTCTGGTATTGTTACTGTTACATGCATTCTCATAGCTCGTCATCTCAAGGTTGATTCACACGGCGATGCAGATCCACCCTCGTACCCATTCACCGGCAGCTCGGAGCAAGTCCTGGTCATTTGTACAAATCGCCAAAACATGCCGCTGCATTACAAGCAGGTTAATGACTGGGGCTAAGTTCTGCCTGGGACATAATTATAGAGATGCAATCCATATATGAGAACAAGACGTGGCCCAAAAGTCTCTGAATATTCTGGCAAACATGTTTCCTCCCAATCAGACAGGACCCAACATTTATAGGAGTAAAGACGGACCACCCAATTAAACACAGTTTCCCACAAAACTCTCATACGGTCCTCTAGGAATATCTTGTTTGAAGGAAGTACTGTGTTTTTTAGTTTACAGCGCAGTAGAGCTGCAGCTATGACTGCTTTCCTACCATATCACAGTAATAGGAGGCTTACGATGTCGTTGCTTTTTTACTGCCATAACTGCTTTTTAGGCTTTGATTGTTTTCCCTTTTTGTGGGTGAACTTTAGCACTAGCAAGTAGCCAGTGGTACTGTATGTAATCAGAAATAAAGTCACCACAAAAACAATAATAACTGTTGTTTGTTTGAGGATATAGGGGCTCACAAGCAAGCTGTCCAAGCCAAAAGTATCCTATATATAATTTGGTCCTTTTAATTGAGCCATTTAAACAGCTTATATCAGTCACATTATCACCATAGTCAAAGTATGGATATAGTCTTTGGGCCTACCATGGTTTATTGATAGACCCCGACCATAGATCTGGTTTGTACACTGGATATAACACCTCATTTCGTGTTTGAGACACATGGAGAGGCAATTTAGAGAAGCAATGTCTCACATTTGAGCGAAAAAAATAAAAATAAAATAAAAATCAAAAGAGCAGACATGATAGTCTCACAAGCCACACTGGCTCACAAGTTGATCCCAGCCAAGACTCATCTGACCACGCTGTCGGACTAGAAACCAGGACTAGGACTCTTTAAATCCAGTCAACTTTGGCGGCTGACCTTAGCGAGCGTTTCTGTTAGAGACGCAAGCAACAGGCAGAAACACAGGCAATAACAGCAGCCGACAGAGCACCCAAAGAGCTTTTAGATTACCTTAGTGTTAGTAAGGTCAACGCCTTAACATCTGGTGTAGAAAAAGCAGGTTTAGTGCATTAAAAGAAGAATGAATGACTGCACAAATTCTCCTCACAAATACAGTGAGAATCTCAAGCTGACATGATAGCAAAATGTTTACATAAGCTACAAGCTAGGACCGAGCTACAAGCTGGTCAAACATTCAATATTTAGTTCCCCTCACTGAACCTTTTCAATCTTACAAGTTCGTAGAGATTTGGTAGAGAACAGCTGGCATGAGCCCAAATGCTGCACAGCAACTGGTTTGATTCTTTAGCCAGGTGACATTATTATAGGAGGCCAGATCAACTCACAATACAGTTGGTCTTGCAAGGCTACAAACATGACAAAACTGAAGATCACAACTCATTCTCTGATAATTCTGTCAACCAGAGGACAAAATGTTGGACTACCAACAATGTGCACAACATGCTGTCAAAGCCTTCAGTGTGATCACTGCCTCAGTGATATACACTGTCTTGTGTTATTGCCTAAATGATTTAAAAACAACTGTGAAGCAATATTGTATTCACTTCAAAATGCCAATGACACAGGAGGAGGACTCGGTTCTCCAGTGGCTTAACAGTTAATCTAGTTCATAGACACGCATGCCTGTTTTATTTCTACGTAGTTTAGTGTGCTCACTTGTTTACTTCAATGCAATAATAGGAGATTCAGAGAAACAGAGACAAAACAAAAGCTCAAGTTGAAACAAAACTCATTTTGTTTCACACTCTTGCATATTCAGTGATGCCCTGGGCTACTTGGGCTACTACTGGGCTACTTGGCCTAAACTGTTTCACAGGGGTTTTCATTTTAGAAAGGATACAGCAAATAAAAGAAACAGAAAAGAACAAAACATGAAACTTGACATCTCACCGCCGCTTTGGCTTCTGCCTGCTTTGCTTTTTTCAGACGTGCTTTACAGATGTCAAGATCCAGACGCCGATTCTCGAGAAGTCGCCTCTCTTTCTGTCAAGGACAAGAGGGATCAAATCAGAGACAGGGGATCTGCAGCAGCTGACAGCACACTCAAGCACTGAACTGGGTGTTCTAGATACAGTTCTGGTAGAAAGTTGTTGTTTTGTATTATTTTTATTGTTTGATCATGTGCTGTTGGAAAAAAAAAAAAAAAAGCCCTTAGGTTGTTTAAATTTCCAATTATTTCTGAAGATATTGTACATTATCTGCCAATACAAGGATGCCAATAATCTTGGCCAGAACTGTACTTATTAAAAAAGGTTAGCTACGGTTCTGAGGAGACAAGCAAGACACAGTGCCACATGGCTTGCGGTTGGCTAAGGGAAGTCAAAATGTGTCTCATACATTCATTTTCTGAATGAGTTTATTCAATCATTTCATTTTTCAAATTCAACAGTTCAGTGGGGGCAATATATGTATCAATAGCCGAGATGAGATGCAGTATAGATTGCTTACTGAAAGATGTGTTGCATCCCTGGTTTCTATCAGTAGCACTGTGCTGTTAAACAGCTGATGCTGCCTGCATCAGATGTTTTTGAGTGGTTACATTGAAAGTTATTGCATTTTAATCCATCCTTTTTCCAGGCAGTGTCAGACCAACTGCCTGGAAACTGCTTCACAGCTGGACTTGGTCCTGATTGGCTCCCCTATCTAACGAATTACTGAAATCTGTCCAATCAGA
>OOFE01046467.1:16488-29668 GCA_900323365.1 Monocentris japonica
GTAACCTCACTTTGTAAGAAACAGTCACTTTATTTGGGTCAGCAACCTGGAACGTTACAACTTTGAATTCCATCAGGTGCACCTGATTGCAGCCCATCTGCTCTCAACAAACCAAAAACAGAGCTGCAATCTAACTTACATTACATTACAGTCATTTAGCAGATGCTTTTATCCAAAGCGACTCACAAAGGTGATAGTTGACACTATCGAACCCACGACCCTGAGACTGAGAGTCTCATGTTCTACTGACTGAGGTGTCTGGGCCAGACATTAAAAAATTTAAAAATAATAAAAAAAAAAAAAAAACAGATCAAGTGGTCAGGTGTGGACACTCAGTAAGAGACACACTAACTTTGCTAGTCATGTGCAGGACAAAAGCCCTTCGATTCACGTGTGACCGCCTCCATTGACACACGTGAATCGAAGGGCTTTTGTCCTGTACATGACTAGCAAAGATAGTGTGTCTCTTACAGAGTGTCCACATGACTTTGGGCTGATGGTGTCAGACTACCCAGTGAAGAGTGCAGCAGTCAATTGCTACACATGTATGAACAAGTCATTCTTTAAACTCTGCTGTCTTGGTGTTAGTTTTCCATCTTCTAAACGGAGTAAGACTTTTTGGATGAATTTCTAAAGTGTGGCTCATCTCTTTGGGATAGCTGATGTGAAAAGCGTAGATGAGGCCAAACAGTACCAAGAATGCATCTGCAAATCTTGGAAGGTTGGCTACTACCTCACTTGCCAGGACATACCTTCACTGGCTGGTACTGGACTGGCTGTTCAGTGATGTCATGGACCATGGTGAACAGGGCTATTGGTAGATCACCAATCTCTGGGTCCCTAGAATCCCCCACCTGAGATGTACAAAAGGAGAAAAACAAACACACAAGAATTAATATTTGAGTCTGCTCGACAATCCATACAACACTACAAAGACAGGTCCAAAATGAGGCACGCTTCATGAAAACATACATTAAAAAGTAACAGATACATTTCTTGTGCCAGAGCAATAGCTAAAAAGTTTTCCGCTAAAATGATTTCTACTCATGCAAGCCATTGAATCCCATTTCTCTACCCTTTCTCAACAAAAATGCAAAGACTAAAGGGGCTATACATTTAGAATGAACATAAATAGCATAGCAACATTAATCCAAATCACAGGGACCTACCGTCGTCTTCACGCAGCAGCAGTGGTAAGGCACGGAGCACAGTTGTTCCCTTTGTGTGGACATCACAAAGTTACTACAGAGACAATCACTGACCATCAAAACATTCTGTTAAAGGCATAGTTCATCCCTTTTTTAGAGGTTACAACCACCGTGATCTATGCAAAACAATTGAGGTAGCATCCTACCAATGGGGAGGCTAGTTGGGAGGCTGAGTGGCCTGTCACTGTGGTAGCAAGGCTGAGCATTAGTCTTCCTCCCATAGGCTGGCCTATAGATCATCTAGCACCCCAGTTAGATTCCTTGCATATTAGTCTAATACTGCTAACAATGTGAGAAAAATAACATCACTACTGTCCATCACACCATCTGAGCTAGTTATAACAATATAACATGCTTACTTTGGCCATGAGCAGTTCTTACTCCAGCATCATGCGCAATATTACATAATTTCCTCACCTGTTCATCGTGAATTTTCAGAATGTCAACCAAGGTGTCTGCAGCTTTGCCTGTCTTAGATGCCTTCTGTCTGTAAAGGGCCATTAAGCGTGGGGTGTAAACTCGCAAGGATCCAGTAAACAGCACAAAATTTGTGCACTTTCCGAGATGTGCCAAGAGGATTTGCAATTTCCAAGTCATCAATATACATCTGTAGTGACAGTGTAAGGTCTCCTGTTGAGAGAATATCATTTTCCTGAAAATATGACCCATCTCGGAATGTCATGTAATGATTTGGCTGAGTACTCGATTCAGAAATTTTACTGAGAACATCAGTATTCTTAAACAATTCCTGAATCATCCGTAGGACTGGAACATAGACAGTTATATGCCCAGGCTGCTCAAAATCATGCTGTATTGGCATGACAATTGGATAGTTTTTCTGAACAAATGTTTTCCTGCACTTATTTGAGGACATCTTTGCCCCTTACGTGGTGGCACAAAGAAAAATATTGCTCTCTGTTACAGCATCAACAACTTCATTAAGAGAAACATCTGTAAGACAGTGACCATGCTTTTGCAGTATCTCACTAATCGACTCCTTAATTAGTGGGCGGGATAAAAAGAATACCTCATTCAAGTGGTCAACTATTTATTGTGTAGCAATCTCAGAAACATGAAGTATAGACTGCATCTTCAGAAATAATGATGACAGATTTAGCTTAAGCTGATTCTTCAATCCAGTGGTGTCACACTGATCGTCACTGGCATCATCTGCCTCTGTGGCATCAACCGTAGGTCCAGCTCCACCCAAATCATGGGATGGGAGCCCATCAGATTGCTGGCTGACAATGCCATCTCGCAAATCTGACACTACACTTGCTCGATGTTCCCGGCTTTTATGGGAATTAAAGGATGAATACACATTTGTTCTGTATTCGCAATTCTTATAGGGGCACACTACCACTTCATGGTTCTTTTAATGGCTCCTAAGATGACTGAAAAACAACAACTCACGAAATGATTGTTTTAATCCAGGTTGGATGGAGTCTGCATACCATACCTTGTGTGTACATCTCTCCTGAGTACTCAGTTCTTTGTGTTAATAAATATACTCAAGTAATTCATGACTCGAAGACTCTTTGTCAATATCTGAATTTATTCAACACACAGCATTTCACTCGCCATGTGGGTCTTGTCAATGCCATCCCTATTTCAGAAATCATTTGGATAGTCTTGCATATTCTATATAAATAGGGTCAGTTCAAAGTTTTAGAGCAAAAAATGGCAGCCAAAGGGTGATCAGAACTGTGTAGTCTGCATAATAATTTAAAATAGATGTCAAACGATAACATTTAGTGTATTCCGTATATTTTGACAAAAGAGCCTTATACAGTGGCTAGTTAGTTAATTGTTCCTCTTAAATTATTGAGTGCGTGGCTGTGTATGTTTGGAAGGGGAATTCAAGGTTTATTAAACTGAAATAATTATTTTCCAAGATTTAGCAAGTTACTCCCTTAATTATTGATTTGACAAATTAAGACTGGTGTTCCCCTTCAAAATTACATGTGTTTGGCCTAAACTGGGGGGCACTTGGGTTTCAGGGCAAGACTACCCATGTTTCTGCCCGTGTGTAAAGTTGTGTTCCTTTCCAATTTTCTTTTTTTGATGTTTTTATTATCAAGCATAGTGCAAGTAATGTCTGCAAAGCCAGAAGAGAAAAGGTAGAAAGCACCATAATAGCAAAAAATCTAATAATATAGTGAGAAACATGAATTACAGTAGTACATTATCTCACATATGAATCACACTGGCACAGTTTTGAGGTTTAGTCACATAACAGATGGTCATCATTTTCCGTTATTATTTGGTGGATGAAAATGCTTTAAGAAAAAGGGGCACAAGAGGACAACCCAAATATGCACTTGATTCTCTACTCGAGCCTACACCTGTTCCCATTTATTCCATCAGACTGAGACTGAGATTTGTCAGCCAGAGCTGGGGGAGACTAGATCTAATTAGCTTTCACTCCTTAGCTGGAAGCTCAACTCCCTCCACCCCCCACCTCACAATGGTTTCTTCCAATTTGCAACTACATACAACTATCCCTCAATTCCAGACACTCCACAGTGGAATAGGCGTTATCAACTTCCACTTTTATTAGCTATCTGTAATGGCTCTTGACCAATTATAAAGTGGTAGGATAATTAGTTGCCTCGGTGAATGGGTAAGCTCTAAATTGTTTGTCGCTTGAGGGAACCTCAGAGGATTTTTTTTTGTCAGGAGACTGAGAGAGAAAAGTGAATTAAAACAGTACAAAAGAGGGAGAGCGAAAGTGTGAGTGTGCAAGAGAGATGGGGAAGCTTTGGTCTAGTGGTGCAGGAGAGAAAGGGCAGCATACTCACTGGAGCCACCTGCAAGTCCTGGAACTTTGCTGAAGTGCTGAAATAGTCCATGAAATAGTTTTTTGGGGTCATGTACCCCCAATTGTTGAGAGAAAAAGAGATTGTATATAATGGCATATTCTACCACCTCCTCTCAAACCACTGAGAGATAATGGCAGGGAAAACATAAATGTAGGCAGAGTCTTCGGGCTTTGTTTCTGTTTGTGTTTATCAGGCATCCACAGATCCCTTCCAGTGTAGGCGTCTAGGGTAATGGATTAGAGTGCTGGTGCCAGTGATATCATGGTTGAGAAAGAACTGCATATTTTAGAGTTTCTTTGTCTCCATGTGAGGCCTGTGTATTTCACCAGTGGGTTAGAATGTTAGCGATATGCCCCCTGGCATGGCAGTCCAGTGTGAGCATAATTTAGAGCAACAACATTGGCAAACCTTAGGGAGTAGAGGGATGGTGTACTAACAGGCTGGCCAGGGAGGATTTAGCATTAGGCTTAGTATGTGGTTGCAGGAATAGGGAGAATAAGTGGCACTATTTTGCACACAAAGATGCAGCTGGGTGTAATAGGATTTAATATTGGATTTAATACTGGCGAAACATATCCACAATACCTGTAACATTTCAGTGATGACTCAAGTTTATTTCATATCAACTGGATTACTTAAAATTGTGTTCATAAATATATTTGTTGTCATACAAATATCCAACAAATATTTGGGCAATTGCATTGATGTCTTTGCTTGTTGTGATGGCTGGAGAGTGGCATTCACTGGAACAACTACTGGCCTGCCCTTGAGGATGTGGTTGCCCCCGACTCAAAAGTACAGTGGCTTGCCGTTGTGTTTACTGTATTGCCATTGTGTTTTCTGAGTTGCTGTTGTTTTCTGTCTTGTTAATTTGTTTTGCACTTCAGGGCTACTGTACAAAAGAGAAGAGAGCTTCCAACTTGTCAATCAGACATCCCTAAACTTATTACAGAGGATCTCTGACAGATTTTCAAAAGATTCCAGTGGAATGTAAATGGAGAAATGTGCAAGTTTTCCACTGCACCCCACTTGTGCGCCACTGCACTCTATGCATGCATGGTCTGTCACAAATGTTCATTGATGTTCATTTTTCAACCATCATTTTAAATAGACCTTATTGGAGTAACAGAGTCAGTGATGAAACAATAATGAGATGCTTACTGAACCAAAATACATTACTTTCCTGATTAGAGAGACATATTATTAAAATGGTTTATTGGAAGGTTTGATTCCGCCTTTGAAATCTTGGGTTTCCCTATGTTTGTCAGGATGTGTTCCTCCGCTACTTCACTTGGAAATCATACAGTTAGTTACCATTTGTGCCACAGTTATTAGCATAACAGGACAGCAGCTTGATATTTTTAAGATAGATTGTTTATGCCTTGCAGCTGAATGATCATTATTGAATGAAGTGAGTTAGGAAATCATCACGGGCACACAATGTGACTTAAAGCAGGTGCTCTGCTGCTGGCATTACAATATTTCATATGTTCATTTTTTTTAGTTCCACCTGATCTCTATGATGAACACCTGTGTTTGTTGTTAAGACTGTCCTCAATTGAACACCATGGCCAGTATACTGGAGCCAGAGCTCTACACTACATTGTTTTCTCATTTTTTTACAATCTACAGTACAAACCATTTGATAGTTGATTTTTACCCCCCTGAACAGATTAAAGAAGCCATAGCTTCTTACAGGTCTGTAAGTGTAATGGAATATAATAAACTATTTGCACAAGGGTATTTTTTCCATTTATCAATTTTTATTCAGCCATGGCATGCATTTATGGTATCAGTCCTGCTGTAAACATCGTTATTTTAACATCCCATACTCACTATGGAGACATGGAGGGGATC
Organism: Monocentris japonica; assembly: GCA_900323365.1. Taxonomy (NCBI): domain Eukaryota; kingdom Metazoa; phylum Chordata; class Actinopteri; order Trachichthyiformes; family Monocentridae; genus Monocentris; species Monocentris japonica. The sequence goes on from OOFE01046467.1 coordinate 22,376, forward strand.
CTTCTCATTTATTCACTGTGTAAAAAGCTTTAGATAATCCAATCAGCTTTAGACACCCAGGGAAATATAGGTGCTGCACTTTTGTTGTGGATTGGGGTGCTTTGGAAATTAAGTTGGAATGCCATGATAGTAGAAAGGTAACCATTGTGGCATAATGAGCAATTTGCTTCCACTTAGCGTTGAGACCTCATCACCGACAATAAAGCATCTATTTCCAACAGCAGACAGAGTGTCTGTCATCGTGGATGGGTGGGAGGCACACGTTTTTATACTTGGACTAGAACAATCACATCATTTCAGGCACAGTATTAATGGTTATTAAGAGGGTGTAATGTCTTGGCGTGATCTTTGGCCCTGTTATCATTAAGGGCTTAATAAACCTGTTTTGGAGCAAAAACTAAAAGTATTGTCTTCCAATGAATAACACATGTATGCAGTAATGTGTTTCCCAGGGTATTTGAATAAATTATTGGGCATATTTAGAGAATGACATTTTTTAAATTCTTTGAACTTTGTCAAAAAGTTGCAGTGTGAATTAGTAAAATGGGTGCAGGTGAATGGGAATCACAGATCGCAATAAGGCCGACTGTGGATTACATGCTGTTGATAGTTTAGTTTGGTCCTTTCTGTGTGGAGTTTGCATGTTCTCCCTGTGTTCATGTGGGTTTCCTTCCACAGTCCAAAGAGACTAAGAGGTCTGCTTTTGCGAATCAATGGCGCACGGCAGAAAGCAAAGGTCAAAGGTGCACAGGGAGTGCCAACTGGTTTTTGGTCATTTCGTGGCCAGAGGCTGATGGCGCACCTCTGGCACAGTTGGAAACGGAGATGGATTAGGAAGAATACTTTATCAGTAGGTGCGGTGGGCCTGGCTTCAATCATGACCAGTGAAAATCACCTCTTTTCCTTCCCTTTAAAAGCAGTGCACTTTGGTGCTCTGACAATTTGGTGATGGAAGAGAACAGTCCAGAGTGGTTCAGACACAAAATCACAAAAGAGGAAACTCATGTCCTAGTGTGGGAGCTGCAGAATAGCCACAAGTGAATGTACAACCTAGTTAACCAATCAGTAAGGCTTTTATTAAGAAAAAACTTTTATGGAGTTTTTGAAATTTCCTTCAATGTTGTTCTCTGTGCGTCAGGGTGTCAATACTGTAAGTTTTATGTTGGATGACAATCATTCACACCACAGCCACGTGTATATAGTTAGAATGACAAATATTGTATCTTATTTTTTGGCCAAAATATATTTCACAAAAAGGGTTATTAAGCTTTTGAATAGGATCTGTTCATGTGTGCATCGCTTGGTAAAGCCATAAAAATTGCAAAGACCATGCCTGGGCTTTACTTAGTGCTCTTTTGACTTGGTCTGAGCAGGCGAGTGTTGCAAGCACAAATCCCCACAATCCTTGACACTAAAATTGCAGTGCACTGCTTGATCGCTACTGAGACAACTCCTATTGCGCCTCTCCTCCCACTTAGGCACAGTCAAGTTCACGGCGAGTCACCAAAATAGCAAATGGGTATTTGAGAAAAAAACCTGTGTGCGAAAATGCCACTTCTGCCATGTGCAGTCATGAGAATAGAGCCCTAAGACGATACAAGGCAGGTGAATTGGTGACTCTAAATTGCCCATAGGTGTGAGTGTGTGTGTCTGACTATATGTGTTAGCCTTGTGATAGACCAGCAACCTGACCAGTGTTTCCCTGCCTTCTGCCCAGTGCTCCAGCCCCCCTTGACCCTGAATAGGAATAAGTGGGCAAACAGAATGAATGAATGAATACACTAATCATCACACATGCATTCGTGTGTACATATCAGTGTTAATTCTCAAGAAACATTCCCTACGTATTGTTACACTGACGTGCTTTCAATGTGTTTCTCCTTTGGAATTGGTACATAGTGAAAAATGACCAACAGAAGATCAGGATGGTGTATGACAGTGACAGGAAGTTCTGTATGACGAGATGTTGTGACAAGTAGGAAAGGACACCAGGACGGTTGTGTGTGGATGGCTTGTAGGAACAGATCTACAAATCACTTTTGCACCAAATACTCTGCAACAGTTGTAGCAAAGTGAGAATGTGCAGATTCTACTTATGTGAAGTGTAAGACAGCATCTGAGACATTGCAATGACAGATTTGAGAAGTTGTAATCATTGAGATTTTAATAACAAATATGAGCAAATATCATATTGCAAGTTTGCAGCTGCTATTGCATTCATTCAGATATTGACTTGCACATTTGCAAGTCTCTTCTATTTCTATTTAGAATGCAAGTGAGTGGATATTTCCTGTGACTGTAAATTCCATCATTCAAGTTCTCAGATGTTTTGCTACAAAAACACTTTCATACAATCCCTCATGGGCTGCTCAGTTGAGTTTTCATCTGAGCATCTAAAGTAGCTATCTGCCAGAGACAACAGGCTCTAAGAAGGCAATCTTATTATTTCAGAAGGTGTGCAACACTGTGCGAGGCATGGGAATTACAAAACTTATTTCACTAAATTCGACTACATTTCATCACTGCTTACATACCTGGGACAAACCTGGGCCTTAAAATTAAGAATGAGAAGTCAATAGACATATAACTAGTAAGGTAAACATGGAAAATGGTAGATAGATAGACTTTGCCAGACTTTGACATGTGGTTCTGAAGGCCCTGATCTTAATCTTTAGTACAAATATGGTTAGGCATATTTCTCTGTGCGTCAAAAAGAACATACAACCCAGTCCTGATGCTATGAAAGAGCACCTCATTGAGACCTGTGAATCAGAATATAACAGTATTATTGACTGCACTTAGGTTTTGTTCCCAACTATTCTTGACAAAACATGGATTTATGTCATAAGCATGGACATATTTTAACATTTCTCAAGTCTAGCGAAGTAAATATCTGCGTCCTATCTCTCGATTAAGACCTGTATACTGATGTCAAGAGGACATGATTTGCACTGCTCTGTCATTGTGGACAGACGTCAAATAATGTTACATCAGTGACATGATGAATAGACATTCCACACCTGCGGTGCCTAATGATAGACAAGGGTTGCCATTTGTTTTTCGCAGTTTTTGACTGGCAATATCTCACAGATGACTTAAAGTTTGTGAACGTAAAGTGAACATTCATTAAGATAAAATTGTTTACTGCCTTTTGAAAAATTTCAGTACTTTTGTCACATTGGATGACAAAAGGAGAAGGGATACGAGATGACCTTTTGTGCAGAAGAAGACCATATTCTTTGTTGCATCTGCAATCGACCAAAGGCACTGAGTCCTAAATGCAATAACTGTCAGCAGATAAATGATGATAATCTATCTGCAAAGGTTGCATAAGGTTCAATTATCAGAACACAATAATGACTTGTTCCTACACAGATGATCAGCTCATTTCCATAAGCTAATGTTTCCTTTAGCATTATTGATGACAGCATAGCAATGTTTAACAAATGCAAGCAGTGGTGAGTTATGATTTGAAATAAATGCACAGTCATGGATTCCTAGGAAAAGATTAATATTCTCTATCCTTCAGCAGAAATATCAGCAGCACTATGATTTGTTTTTCTCCCCTACCCAGTGCACAATTTACCAGCTGTGAGGGGGGTAAATCTCTTCAACAAAATCAATTAATCAAATAACAAACCACAGTTTACCAATACATGCAGAGAGAGAGCAATCCCTCACAATCACATTTCAGCATACTCAGACATGAATGGAATGAAAAAAAAGAATAACGCTTGGATACATATTCTGTAAGTAACCATATAGACATGGTGCATGAGCATAAAATGAATTCATTTGATCAAGTACACAACGTTTTTTCATTGAATTTCTGGAGTTATGTATGTATGTATTTATCTAAATGTTTTTCAATACAAGCAGTAGGGGTTAGATCACTTTGTGTCCTGTCCTGTGCAATGTCCTGTCCTGTGTAATGAGGCCCTTGTACCATTAGGTGGCTACTGTACCCCGTCTTATCCTGTGTCCTTTCAGTTCTGTCCATTTCTGTGTCTTGTCCTGTGTAATGTGTGCCCTGTACCATTATGTGGCTATTGTCTTGTCAGGCCACATCTTTGTATGCATTTAGCACTAGCGATTGGCCCCTTTTTCCAAGGTTGTAAATGTAGCCCAGTCTGTAGCCAAGATAGCCAACAGCAAATCTTTCAAAATGCATGTGGTCTGACAGAATAATGTCCCTTTTGATAATCTGAACACAGGTGCCTTTTAATCACAGTTTATCAGATTATTTAGCAGTAATAAATCATCGAATACTATATTAATCCAATATTGGGCATCATGAAAACATCGGGGAGTGTGATTAACGTAGTGTAGGGGTAATGTCAGAGTGACACTTTGCTGGAAACCTGGGTTTAAATGTTGTTTAAAAGAGAATACTGGTGTCATTTAGAGTTATATACCATTTACTACTGTCATTTCCCCCAATACATTTTTGAAGTACAACCTTTACAGTGTCAAACCTAGCTTGAAATGAAGTGCTTTTTGGCTAACAAAGATGCCCCAAATGAGAAGACATGGATGTCACAAAGTCTGTAAAGTGACATGTTTTGAATGATTATTTCCTGATGGAGACTTCCTAATGAAGTGGATACTGGATATTTACACCGATCAGCCATAACATTAAAACCACCTGCCTAATATTGTTTAGGTCTCCCTCGTGCTTCCAAAACAGCTCTGACCTGTCGAGGCATGGACTCCACAAGACCTCTGAAGGTGTCCTGTGGTATCTGGCACCAAGACGTTAGCAGCAGATCCTTTAAGTCCTGTAAGTTGCGAGGTGGGGCCTCCATGTATCAGACTTGTTTTTCCAGCACATCCCACAGATGCTCGATCGGACTGAGATCTGGGGAATTTGGAGGCCACCTTGACAGGTGCTATTGTAACGAGATAATCAATGTTATTCACTTCACCTGTCAGTGGTTTTAATGTCGTGGCTGATAGGTGTATATGCGCCGATCAGTATATAGCCGCAGACTGGTCAGAGTGCCCATGCTGACCTCTGTCCATGGCCAAAAGTGCCTACAATGGGCACGTGAGTGTCAGAACTGGACCATGGAGCAATGGAAGAAGGTGGCCTGGTCTGATGAAACACGTTTTCTTTTACATCATATGGATGGCTGGGTGCGTGTGCGTCGTTTACCTGGGGAAGAGATGGCACCAGGATGCACTATGGGAAGAAGGCAAGCCGGCGGAGGCAGTATGATGCTCTGGGCAGTGTTCTGCTGGGAAACCTTGGGTCCTGGCATTCATGTGGATGTTACTTTGACATGTACCACCTACCTAAACATTGTTGCAGACCAAGTACACCCCTTCATGGCAACGGTATTCCCTGATGGCAGTGGACTCTTTCAGCAGGATAATGCATGCTGAATAATATATTGCCTATCTAAAAATTTGTGGTAAGAGACTATGATATACAGTGTGATGAAAAAAAAAGGTGAAAAAATTAGAAGATACATTTTACGCTAGTCACAGGGGTATTACCAAAGTTCAGATAACAGCAACTGCTACTCAGGCAATTCTTTGACTCAGCATGCTGCTGCTGCTGGAATTTAAATCTCTACTGGAGCCAAGATCTAAACCTTTCAGACGTCAGAGCAGTGGCCCTGCTACTCCCATCATTTAGAAGTTTTCAAACTCACATTACTCTGTCTGGGAGGTCCCATTAGCTTGGTTATGCTTGGGATATGAGGCTGAGGAGACGGATGTCCTGAAGCTCAGTTTGACACTGTGTTGCTTTGATCCAGCAGCCAGTTCCTCCAGCACTGCTTGCCATATGAATTATCACTCCCATGTAGAGCAACTGTAAAGCCTGGGCTACAGAGACTGCTGCCTCAGTGCCCCATGACTCACCACAGTTTCATGCCCTGGAGCCCTGGAGCCTGTTTTATCCTTTTCCCTCACTGTTGTTGGTAACATCGGTCAATATTCTCAACTCTGAATATTCATATACTAACATTTCATTTTATTTATTTTTTTACTCTTTCTTTATCTTACTCAACAATTCATTGTTTTTTTTCTGAAGTCTCAGAACCACTCACAAGGGGCTCTCTGCTTACTTTGTGCAGATCAACAATTTGGTCATTAAATAAGTAACCATATGAACCATATATGGTCATGAAAAACCTGGAAAAATCATGGAATTTGAAAATAGCAATTTACAGGCCTGGAGAAGTTTTGGGAAAATAAATAAACCCAGAACGTTTTGAAAAAGTCATGGAAATTTGCTTCACAAATACCTGTATAATAGAATATATGTGGTTCAGTTAAGATCGACTGAGAAAAATCTATATTGACCTGAGTTGCAGCTTGTACTTTGACAAGATGTCAGAAAATCAGGAAAATGCTGATTTAATAATGTCTGGCTTCACTTGGACAAGTATAAGGCATGGCTTGAGAAAGACCAGGACGTGCAAAATGTGGACTGTGTAGTGAAACGTTCGACATTTCGAACATGGGAGATGCAGCGCTAGCTAGCCATGCTAAAGGAGCTAAGCACCAAGCTGCTGCTGCTGCACGCGAATCAACTCTTAGCCCCATCACCAGCTTTCACCGGTGACCAACATGACACCCGCTGCCAGCTGCAGTGCTTCCCTCTCGTCCACCATCAAACAAGGGACCATTTCGGGTGCTGTGACCAGAAAAAAAGCCCTAACGGCAGAGGTACTGTGTGCACTAAAGGTGGCTAATTCTCACTATTCCTATAAGTCCTGTGACGACACAAGCCAGCTTTTTCAGGTCATGTTCCCCGACAGCCAGATAGTTGCCAGATTTGCATGCGGTGAACGCAAGTGCTCATATACACCGATCAGCCATAACATTAAAACCATTCGGTGGTGGACAGGGGTCAGCATGGGCACTCTGACCGGTCTGCAGCTACGCAGCCCCATACGTAGCAAGCTGCGATGCACTGTGTGTTCTGACACCTTTCTATCATAACCAGCATTAACTTTTTCAGCAATTTGTGCTACAGTAGCTCTTCTGTGGGATCGGACCAGACGGGCTAGCCTTCGCTCCCCATGCGCATCAATGAGCCTTGGGCACTCATGACCCTGTTGCTGGTTCACCGGTTGTCCTTCCTTGGACCACTTTTGGTAGGTACTAACCACTGCATACCGGGAACACCCCACAAGACCTGCCGTTTTGGAGATGCTCTGACCCAGTCGTCTAGCCATCACAATTTGGCCCTTGTCAAAGTCGCTCAGATCCTTACGCTTGCCCATTTTTCCTGCTTCCAACACATCAACTTCAAGAACTGACTCTTCACTTGCTTCCCAA
>OOFE01046468.1:0-13155 GCA_900323365.1 Monocentris japonica
TCATTCATTCATTCATTCACTCACTCTTTCATTCATTCATTCATTCATTCATTCATTCACACACTCTTTCATTCATTCACTCACTCACTCTTTCATTCATTCATTCACTCATTCACTCATTCTTTCATTCATTCACTCTTTCATTCATTCATTCATTCATTCACACTTTCATTCATTCACTCACTCACTCATTCTTTCATTCATTCATTCACACACTCTTTCATTCATTCACTCACACACTCTTTCATTCATTCACTCACTCACTCATTCTTTCATTCATTCAGTCATTCATTCACTCATGCTTTCATTCATTGATTCTTTCATTCATTCATTCACGCACACTCTTTCATACATTCAATCATTCACTCACTCATTCTTTCATTCATTCATTCAGTCAATCACTCATTCTTTCATTCATTCATTCATTCACTCACTCTTTCATTCATTCATTCACTCACTCTTTCATTCATTCATTCATTCATTCATTCACTCACTCTTTCATTCATTCATTCATTCATTCACTCACTCTTTCATTCATTCATTCATTCATTCATTCACTCACTCATTCTTTCATTCATTCATTCATTCATTCATTCATTCACTCACTCACTTCTTTCATTCATTCATTCACTCACTCATTCATTCATTCATTCATTCATTCACTCACTCTTTCATTCATCCATTCATTCACTCACTCACTCATTCTTTCATTCATTCATTCCCTTGAACATTGGCAGGACTCTATGTTATTTCTACCTGACCTGAGGCTCCCAGTAGAGGAAACTCATTCGTACCTCGCTGAGCATCTCCGACTGCTGCTTGACGAAATGGGTCTCGTTGGTCTCTGGCATCAGGTGGTACAGACTGGAGGACACGCCCTTCTTCAAGCCCTGCTTGTAGTTCAGCTGTTCAGACAAATTCACTGTCTCATGAGGGGAATTTGGTTTGCAGACAGACACAAACACAAAACAAATTGCTACAACCTATCAATCAATAGCTCAATATAGTGCACTTAAAGGTTATTGATCAGAGTACAGGCATGAGCTGCTACTTCACTTCATGTCCAAATTAAAGTAATAATCCACATGTTCCTATTCCCCATAACCTTTCCAGGCCAGCTAAACACAATTTTTGAATTCCATAACTTTTCCAGGTTTTCCATGACCGTCTGAACCCTGACAGTATAGACTGACAGTCACAGAACAAGGGCCATAGGACTTCCCATACAGTACAGGGCAATACACAGGAGACTATTAACTGTATTTAAACTTCTAAACTGAATCTAATGGATGGATGAAGAACAGCATTTGGGCAATTCATGTGTGTGTGTGTGTGTGTATGTGCGTGTGTGTACCTGACTCTGGAGCTGTGAAGCCTCTTTAGCGTGCAGTGTGTCCAGAGTCTCAGGGAGAGTTGAGTACAGAGAGCTGGACACTTCCTTCCTCCCTGCTGCTTTGTACTTCATCTGAAACAGACGACAGAGCAGGATACTTCATGTTTCAGCTCCTTCAACCACTTGAGACGTCCATTTCATATAAACTCATTTTGTCAGGTTTGAATTCCTTTCGCTGCCGCAGAGTCAGGCTGGTGGAATTCATTCATTTCACTGCAGAAAAATGAGAAATGGCTGATGCATTTACAGCTTGAACTTCAGAGCAACACTCAACATGAAACCAACACATAGATGGTGCAAAGAGCATTACATTACATTACATTACAGTCATTTAGCAGACGCTTTTATCCAAAGTGACTTCAAGTGCATTCAACGTAGGGAGGCAAGATAACTACTAGTCATCAAAAATCCTAAGTGCATCTCCTTCCTAAACAAGCATCTAAGAGCATACAGAAAATACACATTCAAGTTCATAGGATCACATTCATTCAGGTCAGAGGACATGATACTGTATCACCATTGTTTTAGGTTCAGAGTGACGGTGAGAGTTCAGGATTTCTTCATGAATCAGCTTCAAAATGAGCCAAATAGACCTTAGCGTGATTCACACTGCAGTCCAGGCCTGAGACAAACGCTCAAACCGCACGACGCCCACTGAGCTCTAGACATCTTTTCAACGTCTCTGCTTTATCTCTCGTGTCACCCAGGATCTTTCTGGCTGTGTGTCGCCCAGTTGTAGACCAAGCAGTAAATACACCATCACATATTTAAACAGCTGTAAATATCAGAGAAGTCCACATGTACAAGATAATGCTTTCATTACTGTAGACGTCTACTAAACTTTCACTTATGTTGCCTGATTTTTGCAATAAACCATTTCGACGTCTTTTAAACGGCTAATCAATGTAAAATTGCTCATTGGGCACTTTGATGTGAATTGCTCATCTACAGTACTGTGCAAAAGTCTTCATCTCACCTCGCTCTGCAGCTCAGAGACACTTCTAGCAAACTGAGTCTCGGAGGTCTCTGGCAGCTGAGAGTAGACGCTCTGGGAGATGCTCTTCCTCCCGTCCTCCTTGTACTTGTTCTGGAAAGACAGAAAATAAAAGAGATGAGTTCTAACTATACAGGTGGAAATACAGGGGGCAGCTTTGGGGTGAAATGCAGATGTTGGCGTCCTCCTCCAGTTCAGATAATTTCCACCAATCACAGTCCCGGTCAAAACGAGGCTCAGGCGTGCCAGGGCGGGGCCGATCATCAATTGATCGGTAGAAATCAGCTTTTGGGAAACTGAAAGAGTAATGCCGTCCCCTCCTTCGGTAACGTCTGTTGAGGTCCTTGAGCAAGGCACTTAATCCCCAACTGCTCCATTGGAGTTCCCAGTGGAACCAGTAGGAGACTGTGGTTGTACTGGTCAGCTCCCAGTGTAACTAGTAGGAGACTGTGGTTGTACTGGTCAGCTCCCAGTATGAATATGAGGAACTGCATGGATGTAAAGACGGGTGTTGCTGATAACTGAATCCGTGGCCAGCAAACCTTCCTTTGATAAATAAGTTAACAAATGCTACTGCCTACACCAGGTAAATATCAGAAAATCTCTGTTGACAAAACTGTGGACTGTAAAAGAAAAAATATTATAAAAAAATAATGTTGTTACATAATCTATAATCTAACAGTTGCTTGTGTATCAAAGCTGAGACTTTCACATGAAGCTGCTGTGGCGCCGCTAGAAACGCCTCCCATCCTGCCTTTATCCTCAGCAACTATCCTGGAACAACCCTGGAAACTTCCCAAATGTTGTCGATAGAGATGAATAGCTACCACAGTCTTTCAAGCTACTACTCCACGTCTCTTTCTTTGCATTTTTCTTCACAATTCCTCTCAGGGTTGAATGAATTGTTGCTGCCTGAGAAGCTCCACTGAAGAAGTCGGGGTCACATGGGAACAAAAAGGAGAAATGGTTGGAAATCGTGGTTGCAAGCGTTTACTTTACCTTGTGTAAAGTTCTCCTCTGGCCACAGATCGGATATTGTTAGTGACTCTTCAGAAAATAACATGTTTGCAATGCAGATTAAAGACGGAGCGCAACACAACTTTGATCCTTTTTTGATGCTAATCTCGCCTCTGATGAGCGTCCAAGGTATAAACATCAGAGAGCAATGGATGATGGGATAGTGATTCTCTACAAGTAATCAAACAGCATCAGTGGCTCTCTGCAGATCAGTTATTTTGGGAGGCATCAGCTTTGACTTGGATAAGACCTGGAAACAAAACCCACCAGAATATGAACTCCTGTGTCGACCCAAAGCCCTCCTCTGTTGCCCTCTGAGCCTCAGTTACAGTAAAAACACAAAGGTGGCACACTAACTTAGTCATTGATGGAAATCCAAGCTGAGGAAGCAACCTGGATATTAATATATTGTGTCTTTCTCATCTGACCTCATGATATTTAATCTCATCTCATGCCTTATGAATCAACTCCCCTCAGTCAAAGAGTAGTGACAAGATATCTCATCTGTATTTAATCTCATTCCAGTACATCCGAGGGTGGAAAGAATGCATTACTTTTACTCTCCTTGCAGTAGATTTTGAGTAGATTTAGTAGATTTTTTTGGAGTATTTTTTTAAGTCAGTAATTTTAAGGATTTTACTTCACTACATTAAATGACATCCATTACAGAGCGCAAAATGTGTAGGCTCATCATAAGTATTAGAAACATGAAACTAACTGCAACATTAAACGTTCAAATTATCCATCATAGTAGCTCAGTTAACATCCATCCAGCTACAGTATTATTGGTTAGCGTTAGCCTGGTTGTTGCTCGCTAGTTTGCTAGCTAGTAGCAAAACAATGTTGTAACGTTACTGTTATTTTTGTAATCACAAATTGAATAAGGAGTGAATTTCAGTCTTATTTTTATAAAGATCAACATAGTCTATCCAATAATATACAATATCAACAGTGCATTTATCAAAAGAATAAATAAAGTTAACAGTTGGAGGAGAGAGATGCTCTCTACAGCACAACACACTTCTTCCATTTTAACTCAGTAACAATCTTCCTTTCTACTTTTTCTTTTACTCAAGTAGATTTTAACACCAGTACTTTTACTTAATTTTAGCAAAGTAACAGTACTTCTACTTTAATATATCCCACCTTGTCTGAATCTACTGTATATAGTAGATGCCTCACTCTCAGCCTCGGGCATTGAGAGATATCCAGAATGACCAATGTTTTCTATTCTAAAAATGGTTGTTGGGACTTATTAGCTGCTGTGGCCAGTGAACATGTCAGTTGAATGTCAGTACCTCGCTCTGCATGCCAGTCATCTCCCTGGCGAAGCTGGTTTCTGACGTGTCGGCCAGAGTGGAGTAGAGCGAGCTGGAGATCTCCTTCTTACTGCTCTCCTTGTACTTAATCTGGGAAACAACAGCATAAAAATACACACATTCACCACCTATTGGTCCCATAAAATACAGTCAGATGCAAACATCTGCATGTTACTTGCAACTTTAGTGAACTTACTTAAAGTGTGCAGACTGTAGCTACACCCTCTCAGTTTGGACTTGTGAAATATTTACCCCATGAAGTAGAAATTGATGATTTAACTGAGTTGGCATGGAAATGGTGACAAAATAGCCCCATCCATGTAGCAGTGAAAACTCAGGAATCAGCCACGGTACCTCACTGAGCAGGTCTGACGCTTCCTTAGCGTGTTGCATCTCCATGGTCTGAGGCAGAAGGGAGTAGAGGCTGGTATTCAGCTCTTTCTTACCAGCCTCCTTGTACTTGGTCTGCAATTTAAAGTGAAAAGTGAAAATGGCTGCCATCTAGACTCTAGAGCTGAAAATCCTTACATTGCGTTCTTTTTATAAACCATCCCTGTACCTCGCTCTGCAGCTCAGAGAGATGTTTGGCCAGCTGGGTCTCTGTGGTCTCTGGGAGCTGGTGGTACAAACTGGTCTGGATCTTCTGCTTCAGACCCTCCTTGTACTTCACCTATTGGAGAGAGAGGAAGTGTGAGTATTTGATGCTGTGTTCAAGTGACCCTCGTTAAAGATAAACTTCCAAGCTTACCACGATGCACCCAAACAGCCGACCAAATTGTAAATAAAACAAGTGGATAACTAAGGGACGACAGACCAAAAGGAGTAAGAATTAACTTGGTTGAATACCTCGCTCTGCAGGTTGGACAGCTCTTTAGTGTGCTGGGTGTCGATGGTCTCAGGCAGCAGAGAGTACAGGTTGATGCTCATCTCCTTCTTACCGTCCTCTTTATACTTTATCTGGAATAACACAATGATCACTGAGATTTAGAGTTATTTTGAAGCCTTGCTCAGGAGGAGATGGTTAAACTCCGACCTTCAGTCATTTTTTTCTTATACTTTCTATGATGTATAATTAGAATTTATCCCATATAGATTTATTTCAGCCTATAAAGGTGCAAATAAAAAGAGTTTAGGTGGGTTTAACGGTAGACTACTGCTGTCCTCCTGCCCTTTTTGTTCTCTTTACAGCTATCATCTGAAACTAAGCTATCCTGCTGACCTTCCAAGGTCATCACTTTATTGTTGTTACCTCACTGAGCAGCTCTGAGATGTCTTTAGCGTGGGCTGTCTCTAAGGTCTCAGGGAGGAGGTGGTACAGGCTGGAGGACAGACCTTTCTTCATGGCCTCCCTGTACTTCAGCTGGAGGCAGAAGAGGACAGACAATCATCCATCAATAACATAGATAGACAGACAGACAGACAGACAGACAGACAGACAGACAGACAGACAGATAGATAGATAGATAGATAGATAGATAGATAGATAGATAGATACTGTATGTATGTTTACCTCACTTTGCAGTTCAGACGCCTCTTTAGCGTGTTGGGTCTCCAGCGTCTCAGGTAGAGTCGAGTACAGAGAGCTAGACACTTCTTTCTTCCCCGCCTCTTTGTACTTCATCTGAAATTAATTTTCAAAATGATGCTGCCAGTTTTTAACAGGCTTCAAGACATCACTCGAAACGTAAATGATGTAAATGTAAACTTTTGCTACTGGACTCCATGTGCGAGTCACAAGGAGTCCAGTAGCATCATCTGTTCTTCCTGGTGCTGGCTTCTTTTTGTCGTTATTTGAAATAGGAAGGACGTATCGTTCCCGACAGCACTTAAAGCTTAGCCTGCTGTTAGTGGTCAAGCGCTTCCCCCCAGCACTGCTCCCTAAAAAAGAGCTGCCATGTGGACACGGTGGCTCAGGCATTTGAAAAGCTTTGCTATGTTTTGTATATCCTAAAACTATGAAGCAAAACTATGCAAATCTTATTTTGAAAGTCTAAAAATCAGTACGTCAAATCTTAAGAAATCAACAGTGTGGACAACATTTGGGCTCTTTCCATGAAACAGACTGACCAGGTGAATCAGGTAACGCTGTGATTCCTGATTGATTCACCTATTAAATCCACTTCAGTCATGAAGGAGAGATGGAGATGAAGGTGAGGAGACGTTGAAGAGGGTTTTTCATCCTCTTGACCATCATGGACAAGGTGGAGGGCATTCTAATATTTTGTATTTAATAAGATATACTAACTTACAGGAAAATGCACATCAATGAACATTCTGTGACAGTTTTCCGTAGCTGTAAAGTATTTATGTTCATTCAACAAATAACCTTCCTCACCTCGCTCTGCAGCTCAGAGACACTTCTAGCAAACTGAGTCTCGGAGGTCTCTGGCAGCTGAGAGTAGACGCTCTGGGAGACGCTCTTCCTCCCGTCCTCCTTGTACTTGTTCTGGAAAGACAGAGAGATGAAGCTCTTCTGACCTGTATTACTGTATTTGTCAAGTACACACAGGGTAACACACATGATAGAACAAGGCATACTATAGGCAGCACACTATACACATCACTGTACATATAGACAGTATTTAGCCTTTATTTCATTACCCATAATCCCTCAAAATACAATACAGTCTGTTGTCAATGTTGAGAATGTTACATACGTAAACAACCTTTGCTAGCAGAATGATTTCCTAATGGATGAAGATGGAGAGCCAAACCTCTCCTCGATCACAGACTCGTTTGTTGGTGTTCATGGAGAGCCAAACCTCTCCTCGATCACAGACTGGTTCGTTGGTGTTCATGGAGAGCCAAACCTCTCCTCGATCACAGACTGGTTTGTTTGCCTTCATGGAGAGCCAAACCTCTCCTCGATCACAGACTGGTTTGTTTGCCTTCATGGAGAGCCAAACCTCTCCTCGATCACAGACTGGTTCGTTGGCGTTCATGGAGAGCCAAACCTCTCCTCGATCACAGACTGGTTCGTTGGCGTCCATGGAGAGTCAAACCTCTCCTCGATCACAGACTGGTTCGTTGGTGTCCATGGAGAGCCAAACCTCTCCTCGATCACAGACTGGTTCGTTGGCGTCCATGGAGAGCCAAACCTCTCCTCGATCACAGACTGGTTCGTTGGCGTCCATGGAGAGCCAAACCTCTCCTCGATCACAGACTGGTTCGTTGGCGTCCATGGAGAGCCAAACCTCTCCTCGATCACAGACTGGTTCGTTGGTGTTTACCCACACAGAATGATTGAAATGAAAATTTAAGGCTGCAGCGCAGATAGTCTCTTTGATCCTTTTCTGATGATAATCACACTTCTGATGAGCAGACCAAAGTATAAATATCATCCAAGACGGGTTGATAACAGTGGAGCTCTTTAAATCTCAGTTACACACAGAGCTCTGAGAGATTTTCAATTTCAAAATACTGCCTTCAGACCTTGATTTCACCCAAAGTCTGACAGTCTGATATTAGTGTCATCTCATCTCATCTCGCCTCATCTCGTCTCATATTATCTCGTCTCATATTATCTCGTCTCATCTCGTCTCGTCTCATCTCATCTCATCTCATCTCATCTCATCTCATCTCATCTCTCCTATCTATGGCCAAGACAAATTTTGTAGTAACCTCATGCTGAAGTACTATCTCATCTCATTTCGTCCACATTGCATATCATCTCAACCAAATCGTCTCATCTCGTCTCATCTCGTCTCGTTACATGTCTTAACTTACATTTTATCTCATCTGATGTCATGTGAATGTCAGTACCTCGCTCTGCATGCCAGTCATCTCCCTGGCGAAGCTGGTTTCTGACGTGTCGGCCAGAGTGGAGTAGAGCGAGCTGGAGATCTCCTTCTTACTGCTCTCCTTGTACTTAATCTGGAAAAACGTGTGTTGTGAAATACAAATTAATCTTTAGCAAAACCATTCACAAAGCTATTTATTAGCAATTTGACCACAGAGAGATGCATTAAAGCTGCATTAGGTTACTTCACATGTCGGCTGCACCAAATGGCAGTGTGAGGTAACTGTTTGAAAAATGTGAGCTTCAATACCCAGTAATCCTGTAAGGTGACATCACTAAACTGTCCATGTTTACCAACCCAGCCGGTCTGTGATGCTTGATACCAAAGAGGAAAAGATCCAAGTCCAGCTTTCTCTGGATGGAGTGCTCACTCGCTGCTGCTCAGGAAAGTTTTAGATTTGACTCTTTAGTTTCGGTTTGTCACTTCCTGCGGGCAGAATTTCATTTGGGCAAATCTTTACAGGATCACAATTAGTGGGGATGGGATGCTCTTCTCTGTTGCAGCCCCACTTTGTGATTGAGACTGATGACTGAAAATCTCGTCTAGTGCAGCTTTAAGAAAGACACCTTAGTGGTAGATGTGTGGGTTTTCAAAATAAAAGTGAGAACATGCTGGTGATTACAGGACAGTTGAATATGCACTAAAACAGTGCTCCACTGTACCTCGCTGAGCAGGTCTGAAGCCTCTCTAGCGTGTTGCGTCTCCAGGGTTTCAGGTAGAAGAGAGTAGAGGCAGCTGTTCACCTCCTTCTTACCAGCCTCTTTATACTTGGCCTGCAAACACCAAACACATTCTTTTTTTGTTTTAAATGTTAGTTATTAACCCAGCAGCATGTCTCTAGTCATAATGATTATTTAATATAGGTTTTCTGGATATTTTATCTGCTGTGACGATGTGCAGTGTTTTATGCCTTCCCATTGGGACACAGGAACTTAAATCCTGTTAATATATTACAATGGTTGACTGCTTATCCCTGCCAAAAATAAAGAATAATTCAGTCACTGTATGACACTAGCACTTTGAATAGAACTTGTTTTAAAAGTGTTGGTTAATGTTGGCTATGTTTTTTTATCTCTTTTTCATGTTTTTTCATGTTTTTGAAGCACTTTGGGTTACACCGTTGTATGAAATATGCTATGGAAATAAACTTTATTTGATATCACGTTGTGTTCAGAGTAGGCTGCCGTGGCTGCTGCAGCACTACAGCAGGATACTGTAGATGAGGATGGAGGATGAGGTGTGGGCGCCCCTGTACCTCGCTCTGCAGCTCAGAGAGATGTTTGGCCAGCTGGGTCTCTGTGGTCTCTGGGAGCTGGTGGTACAAACTGGTCTGGATCTTCTGCTTCAGACCCTCCTTGTACTTCACCTATTGGAGAGAGGAATGAAGAAATGCACAAATCATTTTCTCATTGAAAATGAAATAAGATTGAACAAGATTGTTTTATTGTTCAGTCTCCATCTTTGTCTCTCAGCCTCGTCGCTGCGGTGTTTCTCAGAGATCACCTGTCAGTCAAACAATGTGTCCAGTACTGTGACGTCTTTCTGATCACTGTTGAGTTGTAGTGATCAGATAGAGGAGCAGAACACATGTATTTAGATGAAAATGTCAAAAAAGTAGAACATGAACTTGGTCGAATACCTCGCTCTGCAGGTCTGACAGCTGTTTAGCGTGCTGGGTGTCGATGGTCTCAGGCAGCAGAGAGTACAGGTTGATGCTCATCTCCTTCTTACCGTCCTCTTTATACTTAATCTGGAATAACGGGGGATAAAAGACGTATGGTGAAGAGGAAACAAGACAAACTAAATCCTTTTCTGTTGCATGTGTGTCATGAAAGATGTCAATCAAAACCATTGATCAACATGTAGAAAGGTGTCAACTAAACCAGTCATCATAATCGCACTATATGTCGCTGTCGTTTCACACTAGGTGAAATGTTACCTCACTTCCTGTCTGAGCGTATGGTTGGAGAACTAACGCGTGGTTCTGTCCAGCCGATGGACTTGTGATTTTATTTTCAGGCGTACCTCGCTGAGGAGATCCTTCACCTCCTTGGCGTGGGCCGTCTCTAATGTCTCGGGGAGGAGAGAGTACAAACACGAGTTCACCTCCTTCTTGCCCGCCTCCTTGTACTTGGTCTGAAAATGGAAAAAAAGAAAGATCAGCAACAAAACCATCAATGACAAATGGAAAAAATATAACCAAGAATTTATTTTTTAAATGTAGGAAATTAAATATATTAAGAAAGGAAGATGTCAAAATCCTCCTGAAGGATCAAGGAAATTTGAAAAAAGAAATATTTTTAAGGTATAATAAAAAAAAAAAAAAAAACATCACTGACGTCCAGAGAGGCACTCTTCAAAATATCTTTATCTATGAAAGAAACTTTGAGGCATGCTGGGTGAGCGTTGTCATGTGGACTGTTGCCAGACATCTCACCTCGCTCTGCAGCTCAGAGACACTTCTAGCAAACTGAGTCTCGGAGGTCTCTGGCAGCTGAGAGTAGACGCTCTGGGAGATGCTCTTCCTCCCGTCCTCCTTGTATTTACTCTGAACCACGACAAAGAAAACACTTTACACAACAAGGCACAACAGGAAGTGATCTACACTGATTTCAGAACAGCTGAGGGGTGTTGTCAGGTGTGACGTGAAGAAGTAGCTGGTTATGGTTTTCACTTTGTGCATTGATCTTTAAATTGGACGTGACTCAATCACCTTCATAACAAGACACTCTCTGTCAAGCATGTATTAAAGGTAGAGTTAAAGGAAGTGGAGGGAGGTTATTTCAGTCTTTCATCCGTTTTCATTTTGCAGTGCGGCTGCTAGAAAAATGACCAATGTGTGTGGAGTTCACTATTAACCTGAAACAAGTGACACTCAGGATATGTGGAGATATGAAGGATAGGGCCTTTAAACAGACTTTACAATTGAAAACAAATTCTCAACACCTTAGAGCATAGTGTGTGTGTGTGTGTGTGTGTGTGTGTGTGCAGCACCTCGCTCTGCATCTCAGTCATCTCCCTGGCGAACTGGATGTCCGTGGTGTCGGGGAGCTGGGAGTACAGGGAGGAGGGGGCTCCTTTCACCATCAGCTTGGGACGGTAACTCACCTGGTAGAGAGACAGAGAGATGAATCAGTTCATATCGATCACTCTACTCTGACAGTGTTGTCAGTGGGTTTACCTCCACTCTGACCACATCTTGGATTCAAAGGAGAAAAAAGCTACAGTCTGGCAGTGAGCCCTAACCTCCTAATGTCTGATCAGCTCAATCACTAAGTGTTGCTGCAGCAGAGGAGAGCGTCCCTATTGGCCCAAATTAAATCTCCTCCACACAGGAAGTGACGACTTGAAACTTAAGAGCAAAATATAAAAGTGTCTCCTAAACAGCAGCGAGCGAAGACATTTAGTTTACTGATGTCACGTTACAGGCTTTCTGGGTAATGAAGTCTTTCCCACTTTCGGTAAATCTGAGCCGTAATCCTTCGTTGCCTCTTGCACCTTTAAAGGTCCCATATTGTTCAGTTTTCAAGATTTTGTTTTCAAATATCCAATCAGGATCAGAATAATGTTTGTGGTGTTTTGCAAACATAGTTTAGTTAAAAGTTGAATTAGTGAAACTGAATGAACCTGAGAGTAAGTCGTCACAATCCTGGACGCTGATTGGCCGTCAGCACCAGCTCCTCTAATTCAAACTGCTGATTGGAGGCTTTCAGTTGAAATGCTGATTGGCCTGATTGGACGGATTTCAGGTGTTTAGTGAGGGGAGCCAATCAGGACCAAGTCCAGTTGTGATGTGTTCACTACATTTGGTCTAACTGGAAAAATGGGTGGATTCTTGAAAATGCAATAAACTTAACCACTAAAACAAAATCAGGTTTGAGTGTTTGGTCAAATATGTTTAGAAATAGAGGAAACGTTGAATTCCTATAATATAGGACCTTTAAATCTTTGTTGAGTTTCAATCCATCTCTTTTCAAGTTTTTACAGTGTGTGTGTGTGTGTGTGTGTGTGTGTGTGTGTGTGTACCTCACTCTGTAGCTGTGACACCTCCATGGCGTGCTGTATTTCCGGAGTGTCAGGAAGTTGGGAGTACAGAGAGACGGAGGCCTTCCTCCTCCCGGCCTCCTTGTACTTGGTCTGATGCACAACAGAGAAAAGATTCTTTTAAATCCAGGAAACGGACCCATGATCATGACAGCATCATTTCATACCATGGGGTATATCATATCATATCATATCATACCATACCATACCATACCATATCATATCATATCATACCATACCATATCATACCATACCATACCATACCATACCATACCATACCATACCATATCATATCATACCATACCATATCATACCATACCATACCATACCATACCATACCATACCATACCATACCATACCATACCATACCATATCATATCATACCATACCATACATATCATACCATACCATACCATACCATACCATACCATATCATACCATACCATACCATATCATATCATATCATACCATACCATACCATACCATACCATACCACACAACATCACGTATCATATCATATCGTATCGCATCGCATCGTATCGTAGCATAGCGTATAGTACCGTATCGTATAATACACAACACAACACA
>OOFE01046469.1:0-10818 GCA_900323365.1 Monocentris japonica
AGTGACATCATGTTAGATTTCTGTGTCTAATGCAGAGAAGTGTGTTTAGTGTTTTGCAAAAAGTGTGAGGCTGAGAATGTGCTTATAGTTTTGCAGATCTGGGCTGAGGTTTTGCTCCTTGAGTGTCAGGTTTCACTAACTCTGTGTTATTTTTAATTTTAGTATGTAAGCAATCGTAAAAAACTGTAATCAATTGATTTTTGTGTCAATTACTGACATTTGTGTTTACTAGTTCACAGAAATGTGCTTTACATTAGCATTTTGTGTTAAAGCAATCAAAAATGATATACTGTGGTGTTTTGAACAAATGAGTTAATGTTGTGGGGTTTGTGCTTACAGTTTTGAGAATGTGTCAAGTGTTTCAGGAATTATGTTTAAGCAATTGAGAAAAACTGTAATGCAGGAGTTCAGGAAGCCCTCACTGGATGAACAGGGCAAGAGTAGGTGTGTCTATGATGTTGGGCGAAAATGTAAACATTGGAACAAGGAACTAGGCAAAACACCGTAGCAGCATAGCCCAGCTATGCAAAACACTCAGCCAGTTTCACCCAAGACACTCACCGCGATGTTTGCTTTTTATTTACATCCGAAGTCCAGTCTATCAAACTCAGAGCATAGCATTATGGGTACATTTTCATATCAACTCAGAAATTTATAATTTCCTGTAGCAAGTTATTTGTTCAAAGGAGATCAGACGGATTACTATTAGGATCATTATTTCCTTCCCCTGTACAGGGTTCTGGTTGAGAGTGTTACCATGGTACCGGTTATGTAGCATTCTGGATTAGAGTGTTACCATGGTACAGGTTATGTAGGGTTCTGGATGAGAGTATTTTTACCATGGTACAGGTTATGTAGGGTTCTGGACGAGAGTATTTTTACCATGGTACAGGTTATGTAGGGTTCTAGATGAGAGTGTTTTACCATGGTACAGGATATGTAGGGTTCTAGATGAAAGTGTCTTTATCGTGGTACAGGTTATGTAGGGTTCTAGATGAGAGTGTTTTACCATGGTACAGGTTATGTAGGGTTCTAGATGAGAGTGTTTTACCATGGTACAGGTTATGTAGGGTTCTAGATGAGAGTGTTTTACCATGGTACAGGTTATGTAGGGTTCTGGATGACAGTGTTTGTCTCTCTAATGGAAGGAAACTGGCACTGAGACAAATACACACTTTAACACCTTTAGCTGCCACTGGGCATGCTGTGTGTGTGCGTGTGTGTGTACGTGCCTACACATAAATATGCTCACCAGCCTAGCCATCTTATCTTGGCACCATCATTTGGCATCAAGCCCCTGTCCATATTAGACTTAGCCCCTCACACACACACACACACATACACACACACACTCTACATCTCTCTCTCACAAACGCAGTGTTTCTCCATATTAAGCCTTATAGTTAATGTGTAAATATTACAGTTGGCTAGTGACCCCAGACTATAACTTGTCCATATTTAGTTCTATCATATTCATAACTCATACACTATATTTATACAACCATCAAACATTTATCTAACCATCAATGGAAACGCTATCTTACTAAAAAAAGCTTGGAGCCTCAGTGGGCTGCAGTGCAATGTTATTATTGTCATCATCATCGCCATCATCATCGCCATCATCATCGCCATCATTCATTTTCACTACCTGCTTAATCCTTAACCAAGCTCCGGCTGGCAGGACTCCCTTTCCCGTTTTCACTATAGGGAAGCGAACCATCCCACATACCCCTTCTGATCTTGGCTCCTTTAACTTCCAGTGGCAGCTTTGATAGTCATATCACACACTTTAAAAAATTATTTTCTGCTTTGCCAAACCTCAAACAGGAATTCAGAACCTCGAAAACCTGGACCGACCCCGGCGCTCCTGAGCTCCTGAGCTATCTTTTCATAAAGGACATGATTGTATTGAGCCTTTGAGGTTTTTTCTTCAAAGTGTCGCCTCTGACCACAATGTCTGTCAGGTCCTCCATGTGCTCATCCTTCCAGTCTGTCCGTCTTCCCCTTTTTCTTCTTTGGGAGCATGTTTTTTTATTTCCCATTTCCCAGCTTATTTTTGAGAACCTGTGCTTTGTTAGACCTTTTGTTTCCATCCAGTTCCGTGAAGTCTTTCTGAAGGACTTCAAAAAGATGCTCCAGCTCCGCAGGGGTAGCTCAGAAAACACAAACAAGAATCACTCATTTGATTAGTATACAGTCATTGCGGTTTTGCTCTTTTTGACATCACTTGCTTGTTTATACCCAAACCATTTAGTTTTCAGATCTTTCTCCGTGAGCAAAGTAAGTTCTTACTTGAGCCGTTTCGCCTTGCTGTCCTTCAGACGGATCGGATATCAGACATGCAGCAAGGAAGCAAGGTAAACAGGCCGACCAACAGGGTATCTACAGCTTTCAGAAAGTCACGTTTAAGACCTTAAGTCTCAAATGTCTTATTAGATGTTTCTCTTAAATTATTTAACAGACCAGTTTTAAAATGCGTCAAACATATTTTTCTTTATACTTTTCTTCTCTACGTGAATCTGAGAGACATTACGTGAATCTGGCTTACTCTGTCAGATTAAGCCTGTGGCATTAGGGTCTGCTTCATGTCTCTATAAATTTATTGTAATTTACAACCATTGTACACACACACACATACACACACACACACACACACTCACACATGCAAAAAGGGGGATGCATCAATTACATCTTGACCAAATTCAGTTAACCTTTTGTTTTCTGGGCCAGAACACAGGGCCAGGGCCAGGGGCCAAACAGGACCCAACAAACATACACACATATACATACACATACAGATACACACACACAAACACACACACAGGCCTGTGGTAGAGGTTAAGTGAATTAACGCTGGTCCAGAAGCTAGTCTGGACATCGTCAACAGGGCATCTGGTCAGCACTGCCACTGCCACTCTCTCTCTTTTTCTCTCCCTCTCTAGGTCTCTCTCTCATTTCTTTCTTGTTTACCCATGGCTACATACTCCAGATAAGGACTTTATCTCATGTTAATGAACGCTGCATCTTTAAAACAAGCAAGAAGAAGAGGGAAACTGAAATAAGTTACCACTGAGCATAAAACACAACATTCTCAAAGTGATTAATATGTGCAGATATGCATGGATCTCTATTGATTGTTTTTTTTTCTGATGTGTGTGTTTGTGTGCATGTGTGTGTGTGTGTGTGTGGGGGGGGGCAGTCTTTGTATGTGCTTCTATTATTTGTGTGTTTTTATGATTTTTTTTAATACATTACATTATTTATATGAATAGAAGAATGATTGATGGTTTCAGCAGTATACAGCCAGGATGAAACTGCTCTGTACTAAAATAAAATAAGTAAATAAATAAACCACTACGACAATTTGGAATCAAATTGCTGCTGTTGGTTGAAAACTTCCTGTAAGGTCCAACCTTACAGGAAGTAAGAAAATCATTTGATTTGTCATTTTGAAGCCCAAGCATTTTACAAACTGCAATCGGTTATGAATGCATTTCATGGACCTCAATAATAAATCTTTACTTAATTGCTGACCTTCACCTACAAAGCCAATTTGATGCATATGATTCTCTTTCCGAACTGGACTAACTTTGCATCAAATGTCTGGGCATTGTTGTTCATGGCAGCACATCATCAGTTGCTCCATATTTGACAGTACTTCCAACTGAACTTCATCCACGCTGTGCGTTAATATGTTTTACTTTAATACCTTGTTCCTGCTTAGCTTGAGAAACTGCTTTGGTGCACCTTGCTGCACCAAAGCAAATACATCACCAGCACCTTGTGATGTATTTGCTCCACTACCAGCTTCCTTATATTTCATTGATTAGCCCATGTTAAAGACAATGTTCTGTCCGAGTGATAGACAGTAAAGTTCTCTGAATCTTAATCTAATGGTGTTGCTTTATATACAGGTTGTCTTGTGCCAAGAACAAGACCGCCTCAACCCTGTTGTACTTACCCTGCAATATTCCTGCGTCTAATGGCACAGGCAGACCAAGCACAACCGTTTGGCTTTGTGTCATTTCGCTTTATCAAAAGTGATCACTCGTGGGCATTTTACTGGGTGTGTTCTGGGGACAGGCATCAGAGCAAATCCACAGTTTGTTTAACATTTGTTGGTGTAGACATTTAGTATTTCATCGTTTTCTTAATTTTATTTTACCCAAATATAATCCATAATCATAGGTTGGGAAAATGTAATCTTGAAATGAGGCTTTACTCTAGCAAGCTAGCTAGCTAAATGGCTATAGCTATTTGAATGTGATGGGATAGTTAGGCTAGCAAACTAACATGACTTGTTAAGCCTACCAGAACTACAGTTAGCAACTAAAGTATTTGGGCTACTGACACAGCTGTAATAATTCTCTCATCCATCTTCCATTGAGTGGCACTAGGTACAAAAATGTAATGCCCGGGAGAATTTGAGAACCACATTTTTGCCTGGATGTGATTTATTCTCATACCATGATGTTTTTCTTATTTTGTCTTCATCTCTGATGTTAAGTGCTTATTGCTGTGATGTTTCTGCACTGCTCTTCCCAGAGATCACTTGTTAATCAAACAGTGTGTCCAGTACTTTTTCCTTGGATTTTCTGTTGATGAATTTTGAGTTTATGTAGGTGGCGCTCTTTCTGTCTGTTCAGCCATGATGGCTATCGCTGCGCAAAGCCATCTACCTTCTATATGGGTGGAGAAAACAATGAGCAAACAGCCGCGCCTGTCTGGCGCTAGCTAGAGGCATGATCACATTTCCTAGCTAGCTAGCATTAGCCTAGCAAGTTGGTTTAGCTAGATAGCTGGGGGCTAAGAGCACTTATATCATGAAGGGAACAGTTTCTCATTGCAGTATACCAAATTAGTGATTTCACTTAAATGCTGTTGTTGAAAGAATGCCAGAATTTACAATGTACAATGTATTTTTTGTATTTTGAAAGTACAAAATATATATATTTTAAATTATTTTTAAATTAAACACATTTCTTGACATCTGATACATTTATTAAGTATTTGTAAATTGTAACAAGATACATTTTGGACTGATCCACATCACAGCTCTGCAATACTCTGACTGGTGTAGATAGAGTGTGAGAGAGACAGACAAAAACAGAGAGAGAGTGAGAGAGAGAGAGAGGGAGAGGGACACAAAGATGAAAAGAGGAGAAAGGTTCAGAGTCTCTCATCTAATTATCAGGCTGACTCTGAGTAACTATTTCCTGCCTTTGCTCACACACACTCACACACACACACACACACACACACACACAGACAGACCGCAATCTCGTCATTGTAGCTATTAAATGTATTTATTTAAGAAATCCTTTATGGCCACACACACACACACACACAAATGGTCCCACTTTTGTGAAACAGCTAAGTGTCCTAAATTCTTGTTTCTAAAACTTAAGCTGGTCCTCACAAGAAATACATGTACTCTCTCTGTCACACAAACACACACACACACACAGGTGAATGGGAAGGGGAAAATGGGTTGTTTCCCATCAAGCGAAAGACAAGGGTAACACAATGGAGTCCTTTCATTTGGTACCACACACACACACACACACACACACACACACAAATACATAGACACAATCAAGGTCAGACGTACAGTGACAAAGATGTATGGAGAGGAAAATGTCTCAAAATTATTTGTAAATGCACATACCATGATCCACAAATATTCCGCGATTATGGGCAGAAATATGTGTCACTAGAAACTGAATTTGAATCATTTATATTTGAATTTGAATTGCTCAACTTGAATAATTACATTGAAATTTGCAATTGAATTTATTAGTTTGAAACTGAATTCCAGTAAACTTGAAACTGAATGTAATATTATGAAGTTGAATTAATTTGCTCTGAAACTGTATTTGATCCTCACTGAAAATTCAACTCTCCATATACTTCCACATTCCACATTCGGGATCAAGAGCTATTTGTGTGTGGATCGCAAAAGAGCGAAAAGAATGTCTCAAAATTATGTCATTGGAAGAAGGAATGAATGCGTGTATTGGTCGATCCACAAATGCAGATTCCACACTTCACACGCAGAATTGTAGATTTACAAATGACACACACAAAGTGTAAAGTATTTTTACCAATTACAAATGATATATTTACAAATAGACATCTATTTGTACAAACCATAGCACATTTATTTAAATGCCAACTTACAAGTCACGAGTAAGGAATTTTGTGTTTGTGGATAGCAAAACACATTTGTAAATCGCAGAATATTTGTGGATCATAGTATGTGCATTTACAAATAATTTTGAGACATTTTTCTCTCCATAAATACGGAGCATACATTCTTGGCAATTCATGCAGTCATTTTCGTCATTGTAAAACCCACCCAGCCACCCGCACCCACACACACGCGCACGCACGCACGCACGCACGCACGCACGCACACACACACACACACACACACAGTACTTTGAGAATAAACAGAAGCCTTTCCTCAATGTGGGGTAATATGTAAAGTCAACATTTTTAGGAAACCATTTACTGCCATACAGGTGAGAGAGAGAGAATGGTAGAGAGAGGAAGACTGTGACTTTTGATGCTCTTTCATAATGAAACATCACACAACAAAGCACACCTTAAAAACTCACCACACCAAACACACCACAGGTACAATCAACAGCAACAGCAGCCCCCACACATTCATGGATGTGACAATATCATTTCTTAAAGAAAAACACACTCCACCCTAAGGCGTATAGAGACCACCCCTTTTAGCATTGCTACAGGGTCTATAGAACACACACACCAAATGGTCAAACAAAAATTTCAGTAACACATTTACTACTCTTCTACATGCAGAATACACAAGAAAGCACGTAAAGCGCGGTCCAGCCAAGCCAGGGCCCCATGCACTATACATATACATATATATATATATATATATATATATATATATATATCTATATACATATAGAGGGTTTTCAGGAGATGTAACCCACCCTCTGGTGGCCGCTCTTGGAAACAACGGCTGTGAACAACTGATTGTATTTCTGAACACAACAACTTGGCCGTGTCAACAGAATTGAATTAACATGGTTCATTTCTGTGTTTTTGACTGGGAACTGATCATTTCATCACTGATACATCGGATCCATTCTGTGTTTACGTGTCAGCTTGTTAGCTAGTTAGCTATCTGGTCAGCTAACTATCATTGTCTTCTTCATATCTTTTTCTACACCTTTTTCACACCTCTGTGTGTTCGTTTGTTCGTGCGCAAGAATTTTTGCAATGCGCAGTGCTTAGGGGAATTACAGTGTGGGCTCTTAAGGAAAATACAGTGTGCGCTTATACTGTACACTAGGCAGTACAGTAGAAGTCAAACAAGCATGAGCCAGCTCTAGGTTGGTGTGTGGTACATTCACATACCAGGAAGTAGCTAACTTCTTCTAACTCTAGTGGCAGCAATCAATGAAGGTCCATGCACTCGGGCTCACTGCTCAGCACCATATAATGTGGAATAGAAGCGTACAGCCTCCTCTCCAACAACAGATGTTATACACTCAGTGGCCTTTATTTTTAGGTACACCTTGCTAATACTGGGCATCCCGTTTTGCCTTCTTATTAGTGCACATTCTTCTAGGCATGGAGTCAACAAGGTGCTGGAAACATTCCACAGGGATCGAACATCCCTTTCCACCTCATCCAAATGGTCTCCAGTGGGTTGAGATCCGATGACTGTACAAGCCATTGGTGTAAACCAAAGTCATCATCATGTTCCTGGAACCCTTTTGGGATGATGGTGCATTATCCTGCTGCAATTTTACATCTGAAAAGGCTGCAACAATGTTTAAGTATGCTGAGGCGTTCAAATGCTGCTCAATTGGTATTAAAAGCCCTAATGTGAGTCAGGAAAATACTCCCCACACCAGCCTGCACCGGTGACACCATGAATCCATGGATCCATGGATTCATGCTGTTTATGCCGAATTCTGACCTCACCATCAGTATGTTGCAACAGAAACCAGGATTTGTTGGATGACTCTCCAGTCATCCAGTTTTGGTGATCACATACTGTAGCTTCATCATCTTATTGTTAGCTGACAGCAGTGGAACCCGGCATGGTTTTCTGCTGTTTGATGAGTCGTGCTTTGGAGATGCCCTTCTGCTCATCACTGTTGCACTGTGCTGTTATTTGCTATATTTGCGGTCCGTCTGTTAACTTGAGCAAATCTTGTCATTCTCTACTGACCTCTGTCATCAATGAGGCATTTTTGTGCACAGGACTGACGATGCGTTATGTATCGCACCATTCACCCCCCAGGAGGTCAGCTGTTTCAGAAATGCTGGACTCGGCGTGTTGGCACCAACGATCATGCCGTGTTCAAAGCCACTTAAATCACAAGTGTCGCCCATTCTAACATTTAGTCAAACAGGGACTGAACCTCTTGACCCCAGCAAATGTCAAGTCTCACCATGATATTTGTAGATGTATATCAAGTCAAGTAGAGTTTATTGTCATTATATGTAATGTCGTCAAGCTGCACTCCACCCTTTCCCCCCTGCTTTGACCTACATGACTTGTTTACTGTGTAGATGCATGGATCTACCAGATTAATGCCCCTAATTGCATCCTTTAATCCTTTAATTTAAGCGACAGAGACATAGAGTATGGTCATCCATTCTATCCTCTATTCTAGGCAGTGGGTGTCGTACTTTCTCACTGCATTGCACGCTTTCTGATATATGTTTTGAAATAAGTGCTTACAAATAAACATTGACCCTCTGAGGTATTAAGAAAAGGCATTAAGTTGACTTCATCCAAATAAACAAATTCAAGAAGAACCAGCAACCAGCACAAATTTAGACTGAAGAGATAAAATGAACTAAAATTGTTTGGAGTGTTTGACAGTTATTGGATCTATGTAACTGGGTCATTAGTTCAATTTGGTAGAAATTTGTCATTTAGTTACTTTTTTTACTACTATTTCATAAATGATACTACTTTGCTTAATGCAATTTCATTAATGATAATAGCTAATTTAAATTACAGAATTATTATTTCATAGTGATGGAAATTTACCATGCAGTTGAAATGCATGAACATTACAAAATAGACCAAATTATTTTTTGTGTGTGTATGTACACTAATTAAGACACAAAATAAGCTGCTTTTAGATTAGTAACCTGTTATAGTGATTTACACCTATTCTTTTCGCACAGAATAAGTGACATTGGTCAACCCATGATGTCCATGATGACCTTTTTTTTTCGGTTTTCTTGTAATTTTCTTTGCTAATTCCTTTCTTTGCCCGGATAATGAGGACTTCTTTTTTCACGCATCGGCCTACTTTGACATTTTACCAACATGGAACACACTAAATGCTTGAATCAGTTCCCGTAGAGAATCACCATTAAATCATAATCGTAAATCCTCAATAAATCATAAATTATGAAGACAGCACAGAATGAACACATCACTTCACCTACAAGTTTTTGATTGGTTCACTCACTTCAACAGCAGAGCTTCTTATGTCTGTGCATGTGTGATTTAGGAGGGCTGTTACATCATCATGAGGTTAATAGCTCCTCCCTCTGAAGGCTGCAGCCACAGTTTCTGATCAAAGCATGGGGTCGCCATGTTGACTGCATTTTATAATTATGGGATGCCAGGTATGATCACAGGACAGACATTATTGTGTGTGTGTGTGTGTGTGTGTGTGTGAGAGAGTGTGAGTGTGTGTGTGTGTGTGTGTGTGTGTGTGAGAGAGTGTGAGTGTGTGTGTGTGTGTGTGTGTGTGTGCTGGCAGGCAGGCAGTAAAGCAGCAGTTAAAGTGGGGGTCAGACATGCTTAGACACTGGCCGACAACCTTTATACAGACTGTAAAACACAAACACTGTCTGCACACACAGGAAATGAATATAGCACACACACACACACACACACATAAAAAGCCTTCTTTGATGCAAGAGAGAGAGAGGAGATGAGAGAGCATTATTCTGTCTAAACCTCTGGGCTCAAAGCTTTTTTTTACAGGATAATACAGGCTATCACTATTTATCTATCCATTTATCTATAGCTGTCTCATTAGTGTTTTGAGACACTTACTTTATATATCCGTCTGGTGCCATTTGAGAAACTACATCATAAAACAGAGCAGAAAAATGAATGTAAAAAATGCAATGTAAACGTGACCTTATATGACAAGTTCACGCAAAAATGAGTGGCAAAGTTGTATGTATCTTTGTATCTTTGCACTGTAATTTTGTATTGATTTTTCTTCACCTAGCTTAATAATTACCTTGTGTCATAAGCATAGATTTGGGTACGCAGCGGGTTTGACTATAGTACCACTATCTAAAATGAAATATGAAACTGATGTGCAGGTTTAATGTAAAATCTCTAAGAACCTTGTCCAGCTGATTAACCCGGCAATAGTTAACATACTTGCTCAATTGGCTAATTTAACTGGAGGTCTAAGAGATGGCCAACAAGCCGTCAATTGAAAGAGTGTAAAAAAGTGCATAGTGTATGCTAAAGTGTTATCATGGAGCCTACTATCACTCAACATAGTGTATGCTAAAGTGTTAGCATGGATCCTACTATCACTCAACATAGTGTATGCTAAAGTGTTAGCATGGAGCCTACTATCACTCAACATAGTGTATGCTAAAGTATTAGCATGGATCCTGCTATCACTCAACATAGTGTATGCTAAAGTATTAGCATGGAGCATACTATCAAGGCAGCTGGCTATTGGGCTATTGCCCAATTATTCACACCCCTGCATATAGATGGGGGTTAGGTGGCTTTGGTCAAGGGTACTTCCAGATACGATCCAGATACCC